>JASDQU010108794.1:0-12262 GCA_032191745.1 Picea mariana
CCACACCCAAGACCTAAGTGCAATATGCCTATACCTCTTGTTTTATAATGATATTTTATGGATATGACCATTCACCTATGATTTAATAGTTATTTCACATGGTTTAATGATGATTAAGGTACGTTGATTCTTCCTTTTTATTTTAATATAAGCATAATATATCTCCTCCTAACTTCACTGAGAGACTAGTTAACTTAGAGTAGGTGGCAGTTCACTCCCGTAACTACCTGAGAGACTAGAATAGGTGGAATGTTACTCCTGTAATTACTGGTGTGTATCCAAATCACTCTAGACCACCACTATGGTGCATTGGCTTCTCACATAGTGTGCATTAGTTGAGTTATACAAAGTATATCATGTGTAAATTATTCATTCATTTGGTTAATGAGAATTCTTCCATTATTTGTCTTCTGCTTCTCTTTTCTCATATTTTCTCTGCAAATTGTGTATTCCATTTTCTATCTAATTCTATTATGTGTAGGTTCAACACATTTACATGTTATTATATCTAATGAAATGATAGGGAAAAGACACCAAATTATTTTTGCAGGTACCGAAGATTGAAGACAATGGAAAAATGGAATTTCCAAAAGAATTCATTCTTACACTGTACAATTTCTTTGCATGGAAGGAGAATATTAAAATACATATTCAAGGAAGAGGATTATACAGGTTAACCATGAATACAAAAATCAAACCAACATCAGCCATAGAAAAATCCAGGTATCTAAATCAAATGGATGAAGCATTTGGAACTATTTGCAGTCTCATTTCTCCTGAACTCCTATTTCACATATCCTCTTGTAAAACCCCCAATGAAGTTTGGACCACCATGGAAGGGAATTTGAAAAAGAGGATGAGATGAGGGGACACATGCTCAAGGTGTAATTTCTCACTTTGGATCCAAAAACCTTCGACAATATCCAATATTTCCTTACCAAATATGAGGATTTATTGTCGTAACTCAAGGCTTGCGGGGTTGATAAATATAAGGAAGAGAAAAAAAATGGTTCTTACCATTCTCCAAACTTGGTCTATAATGCTCAATGTTTTTATCTACATTTAATTTAGTTGGGCTCACTTGGAGCCACCTTGACAATGCCCTCTCTTGAGGCCTTTATCGAGTCTTTGAAACAAGAGTAGAACAAGCTCATCAATATGGGAAAAATCAAAGGCCGAAAGGTGCATGCACTTACTCTACAAGATGTTAGTGGTCACCAATATCAGAAATATAAAGACAAAGACAAAAGGAAATCACATGAAAATCCAAAGAAGGAAGGGTACTCAAAACCCTTAAACGATGCCTCTAGATCGAAAGGTGGAAAGGGAAGAAAAGGGGAGAAATGCACTTACTTACATAAAGGATTCCATTTAGAATCCGCATGTATGAAAAAAAATATAGATCAAATGGCCCAAATAATTCAGCAAAACAACCTTGGATATCGCATCCCCGAGGGTGCCAAGAAAAATAAGATAGAAGATAAAAAACCTAAAAAAGGCAATTCTAGCCATGCTTTGATTTCCATAAGCTCCTGTCTCGATGCTTGGATCATAGATTCAGGTGCATCACACCATATGGAAGCCAAAAAAGAAGTCTATTCTTCATTGGTTTCATGCAAAGGTCCTACTATTTTGATGGGGGACAATTCTCCAGCTGAGGTCACCAACAAATGAAGAATTGAACTCACAAATGAAATCTTTGAGAATGTGCTACATGTTCTCAAACTTTCCTTCAATATTCTCTCCATGTATCAGATGAAAAACTTTGGCATCGGAAAGAGAGTCATATTCACACCTGATGCAGTGGATATCTATGACATGCAAACCAATTCCAAGTTTGCTATCGGTGAGGTAAATCATCAATCTAGACTGAATACACATTTTCTGAATTTATTGAACTAGATTTTGCATTACTACTTACCCATGCTGATGAAAGTAGTAGGATATGGCACGAAAGGTTCAAGAATTTAAATTTCAGATATATGAAACATATTAGCAAGGAGGGAATGGTTGATGTTCTACCTGGAATCTACTTCTCCAAAGGAATTTGAGAGGGATGTGTTCTTGGAAAACACCCTCAAGAGAAATTCAACAAAGGAAAGACTCAAAAGGATTCCTTTCCTTTAGATATGATCCATAGTGACCTCATGGGCCCTTTTCCACATCCATCAATCACTAAAGAAAGGTACATGCTCATTTTTTTTATGATTTCTCACGCTTCACCTGGATTTTATTTCTCAGGAAAACATCAGAGGTCTTTCAACACCTCAAAGATTTCAAAGCCATTGTTGAGAAACATTTAGGAAAGAAAATCAAAGTCCTCCGAATAGATAATGATGGAGAGTATGTCAAAAATAATATACATAATATTTTTCATGAGGTCGAGATTCAGTTGCAACACACGGTTCCCTATACTCCACAACAAAACGGAGTTACTGAGCGAAAAAATAGATCTCTAAAAGAGATGGAATCTTGCATGCTACATGCAAATTTACTTCCACAAAGATTATGGGTTGAAGAACTTAATTGTGAAAACTACATCCAAAACATATCTCCCCATAGATCTATCAAGGATAAGACCCCCTACGAGGCTTGGAGTGGCCTCAAACTAGAGTGGCCCACTTCCATATTTTCGGTTCACATGAATGGGCCATGATTCTCTCTAAGAATATAAAAGAACTTGATCCACGGAGAACATAGTGTATATTTCTTGGATACCCCGATAGTGTGAAAAGATACAGACTCATTTATCTTTCCTCAGACCGGTTCATCATTGAGTGAAGTGTCCAATTTGAGGAAAGTGTCTCGCATGTACCTGAACAACCGCATGCAGACAATTTTTTTCTTCCACCTGTTCGAGATGATGAGCATGCACATACTGAATCTTCTTTAGATGAGAGTTATGATTCATAGGATTCATATGACCCAGATACAGATTCAGAACAATTAGATGCATAGTCAGTGCATGCAGATGTAGATACAGAGCTGGAGCAGAGGCCCAAGTTAGCCAAGACTACTCTTTAGGATGCATGGGATAATTTTGGGGATCTAGATGATACTAGGAGGAATAAATATTATTTTGAGGAGCCTCCTCTTGCACTCACTACCACTGAAATGATGCCACCCATGCATATTTTCTTGGTTTAGTATTCAGATCCACAGTCCTATGGAAAGGATGATGGAAATCCCTTTTGGGAATCCACCATGTAGGAAGAGTACAAATCCCTCCTCGAGAAATAGACTTGGGGTCTGGTTCCCCTTCCTTCAAGAAGGAAACTTATCAGGTGCAGATGGGTCTACAGTACCAAGAGCGTAGTGGATGGACATGTTAGCATATACAAAGCCAAGCTAGTTTCCAATGGATTTCAATAGGTGCATGTAATTGACTATGATGAGACCTTTGCTCCAGTAGAAAATATGGATTCCATATGTTTGGCACTTTCCATTTTGGTATCCAAGGGATGGGAAGTCCATCATATGGATGTGAAGAGTGCATTTCTTCATGGTGATATCTATGAGGAGATCGATATGGAGCAGCCCTAGTGATTTGTGCAGGATTTATTTTTGGTCTATCGACTGAAGAAGTATCTTTATGGCCTCAAGAAGGGCATGAGGGCATGCTATTCAAATATGGACTCCTACCCATTTTCATAGAACTTTGTACATTATAAGTTAGACCCAAATTTTTACATGCTCAATATGGTTGATTCACTTCTACTCCTAGTTTTGTATGTCGATGATTTGTTGACCACTGGTTGCTTGACTTCAATGATTGATGCAATCAAGAGGATTCTCCATGATAGGTTCTTGATGATGGACATGGGTCCACTACATTTATTCATTGGACTCAAGATCAGTCAGGATGCATCAGGCATCAAACTTTCTCAGGCCAAGTATGCACAAGATCCCCTTGAGATATTTAACATGATAGACTGCAATTCTACGCCAAACTATTTCCTATTAGGAGTCAGACTTGAGGATGGAGGGGACACTCCATTGGTTGAAATCACACTGTACAAACAACTAGTGGGGATCTTGTTGTATCTCACACACTCCAGACTAGACCTCTCCTATGTAGTTGGAGTAGTTTTAAGGTTCATGCTAGAGCCGCATGAGATACATTGGAAGGATACAAAGAATATCCTTTGATACATACATGGAACCATCACCTTTGGGATTCACTATGTAGAAGACTCTACATTGCACCTCATCGGGTTCACTGATTTTGACTGGGATGGTGATAACATTGATTGCAAGTCCACATTTGGTTACTCACTCAGTCTTGGTTCTAGGCCTATCTGTTGGTCGAGCAAGAAGCATGCTACTATTTCTCTATCTTCAGCTGAGGAAGAGTACAAAAGGGTAGTTAAGATAACCATTTAGGCTATGTGGCTACAATTTTTTTTCACTGAGTTGGGAATTCAGTTTCATCGATTGATCGTCATCTGGTGTGACAACCAGAGAGCTCTGAAGTTCTACAAAGATCCAGTTCAGACGTAGCAGACGAAGAACATAGATATCCACATGCACTACATTCAGGACTTACTACACGATGGGATCATCGACCTATAGTTATTTCCTTGATCAAAACAAATTGTAGACATCTTCACCAAGATATTCACTGAGGAGAAGTTTCATTCTCTATGCAGTCGTCTTGGAGTGAAGGACATAGTTTCCTAGAAAATGTTAGTTATTTTGTTTTTACATACATTGTACTTTGAGGGCGGGGGGGGTGCGGGNACTGTTTTCCCATGACGTTTTCTCCATTTCCTCTTTGATTTTAGTGTATATTTTGTATTTGGGTACCTAACATGGTCTCATTTCCAGGACCGATTCTTTATTTTCACCATAGTGATATTCAGAGGGGGTGTTGGAGATACTTCAAAAACACTTAGGATTTATTTTTCCTAAGTTTTTCCCTATGTTTATTAGTCATTATTCAATATCCTGTAGTTTAGGGAGAATATTCCTCTAGGACAATATTCTCTCCAATTCACACTTCAGTTTGATCAGTTGAGTGGAGTCTAGAAGCCACATTGGGATCATCACCATGCATCAATGGGATCATCACTAGCTAATGTGCATTGTCCTTGGGATTATCATCAAACTAGCACATTAATGATGATTCCCTAATCTCCTCCTCACTTCGCTCTATTTCAGTCAGTTAACTGAAGACTGAGAGACTAGTTAACTCAGACTAGGTGGAAGTTCACTCCCGTAACTTCCTGAGAGACTAGACTAGGTGGAAGTTTACTACCATAATTGCTGGTGTGTGTCCAGATCACTCTAGAAAACCACTATGGTGCATTATATTTTCCCCCAGTGTGCATTAGTTGAGTTATACATAGTATATCATGTGTAAATTATTCATTCATTTGGTTAATGAGAATCCTTCCATTCTTTCTCTCCTACTTCTCTTTTCTCATATTTTCTCTACAAATTGTGTCTGTCATTTTCTATATAGATCTATTTTTTGTAGATTCAACACATTTACACCCCCTCCCTACATCATAAGGAAAGAAATGGCCTTGAACTAGACATGTCAAGACCTAGAACTAAACCTAGAAATAGAAATACCTAGACATGGAAAGACCTAGAGCATGACCTAAACCTATACGATGACCATGACATAGACCTAGACCATGACCTAGACCATGACATAGAGATAGAGATATATCTATACGATGACCTATAGCTTGACGTAGACCATGACCTATACCCCCCTAGATCCACCTAAGCCTAAGCATAAATTATACTCAACCCTTAACCCCCTCTACACTTGAGCCCTGAGAGTGCACTATGCATATATATTTTGCACAACCCTCACATCCACATCACCCACATATTGGTGCTCTAACCATTGTTCTATCCTTGAAAACACTTTCAATCCTAACCCCATAGGTCTTAGTTGTCTCCATAACCCTATACATATTTATTCATAAATATGTTTGGTCTATAATAAATGTTATATCCATTGCATTATGAGAACACACGTGCTCTTGTGATTTGATAGAGTTGTAGTTGTTTCTCATTTATACTCAGTAGGAATGCATGCACGTTCCTAGAATGCGCATGAATTCTAGGAATGCATGCACGTTCCTAGAATGCACACACATTCTAGGAATGAATGTGTGTTCCTGCTAAGAATTATTTGGTGCCAAGCACACTCCACTGTCGCATCTATATCAAGGCCGACAAAAAAATCGCGACATCTTCACACAAACTAGCGCACACCGACATACTTTTCTTATTTTAGTCTTTTTGTTTGATTCAATGACAATTTTTTTCTATTTCCAAACCATTGTAGGAAAAATTGGAAGACAAATTTGTCAAAGTGGAATTGGAATTGTTGTTTGTATCTTATTTTGTCTACTTGGAATTGGAAGACAAATTTGTCCAAATGGCACTGTTGTTTTTTTCTTATTGTGTCTTCTTAGAATTGGAAGGCAAATTTGTCCGATTGGAATTGTTGGTTTTGTCTTCTTGGAATTGGAAGAAATATTTGTCCAATTGGAATTGTTAGTTGTGTAATACCAAGACAAATTTATCCAACTAGAATTAGAATTGGAATTGGCATTGGAAATATTAGTTGTGTCTTCTTTTGTAATGCGAAGAAAAATTTCTCCATTTGGAATTGGAATTGTTAGTTGTGTCCTATTACATACTACAAAGAAAAATTTGTGGTGGGGTGTTTAGAAGCCAAATTTTCTCTTTAAACATGGGGAACTGGAGTATTTGAGAAAGAAAGTCCTCAAGAAAAGAGAAATCAATTGAAAAGGTAGAAGATGAAAGAGAAAAGGAAAAGTTATGTATGTCAAAGTGTAGGCTTTAAAAAGAGGGAAATCCAATTTCTAGTGGAATAGGTGCCATTGTTGTCTCTCGTCCATCACCAGAAGCAAATCGAAAGAGTTCATTAGAGATAAATCCAACTAGTATATCATCAATACAACTTTTTGTGGATGACCAGATGATGGAATATTTTCTTGGAGCTAATTTTACAATGGATGAAATTAGAGAAGCAATTGGTGTACAACTTTGTGGTGAAGAAGTTTATATGGTGCAATATCTTTTTGGAAAGTCAAATGTTCTAGAAACTAGTCAATCCCATGTCCACTCTCCTCCCAGAGTTGATCGTCCAGTGATTGAAGGGGAAAGAACCACAACATTGTTAACTCCATAATATAGAAGTCAAGAGTGTCAGAATAGGGGTTCATCATCCCTACCTAGATTGAGCATTGTGCGACAAAGAACTCCTAAATGATTTCAGGTCGATGAAAGTGGTATATAATCACTTGAAGTTAATTTGACTAACTGTAATATTCATTATCACTCTTATAAAATCATTAAATAATATTTTGAACCAAAATCAGATGCTGCTAAATTTTAGTGATTTTTAGCTTTGTTAAAATATAGAATTTTGACTGTTGTTAGGAGAATTGTATGCATTAAAACAATTAAAAGTGTAGAAACAAGTCATAATATTGTTAGAAACCTTGTATATTATTTTCAAATAATTGGTAATAAATATCATTCTAAAGACTGCAATGCATCCTGATGTGTCTATTCACAACCCATTGCTAGCAAGATCACAAGAAAACATCGTTTTCTACAAAAAAACTCTCACTTATTGAAATGAAATGTCAATACCGTTAGAAATTATTCTAATATATGAGATATCCTCGACAGAGGTGGCCCAACAAATTTGTGGGCCTTCACTAGTAGGCTACCTCATTCTGACATGAAGTTAATTGGAGAGGTTAAGGGACTAGTTCAGGATTTCTGGCATGAGAACGCTAGGCCTTCTTCCAACCAAAAATATGTACTAAAATTTAGAAGGGGATCTAGGGACCATTAACCCCATATTCAACACTTTATTTAAACTACATAGATAGAATTGTATGAGAGATTCATAACAATACATAGTGTATTTAGATTGGGCCAAGATCTTTCCATAAATTAAAGCCTTTGTATGTTCGATTTTTTATTTTTTTTAACACATGTTGTTGTAGATATCATATTGAATATGGTTATTATTATCACACACACATATATTTGTTTTTTTCATAACACCCTTTTATAGGAATTCTTAGTTATATTGTCATCATCGTCATCTAGAAACTTTATTCACAACATATTGTGTACAAGGATAGAGGATTTTACATTTTATCAAAAAACATACTTATATGGGACATGCCCTAGGTGCGGTGTAATGAAATTATTGAGAAAGTGCATCCATGTAAGCGATGAGTATGAATTGGGAAGGAAGGAGGTTACCTTGAAAATCATTAAATATGTCACATATGATATTGATGGAAGACGGGAAAGAAAAATATACAATTGGTTACATCCCATGTACAAGTTTGTGACTTCATGAAGGGCTTCGTTGAAAAGAAAAAAACATTTTTTTTCAGCATGTCCATGTGGCTCGATGGAAGGAAGAACATTTTATAATATGCAAAGATACAATTCCTATTGGTACTATGTTATCGTGGTTTATTTTTCTGAGAACTACACCCTTCAACAACAAAATGAGATTCAAATCTGATATTATCACTCAAAGAAAGTCAACATAATGGTCCATATCACATACAACCATGGATCGGATAGTAATGAACAAAACAAAGTTATATTGAAAGAGTATCACTTCTACATAAGTGATGATCGATGCCATGAATTAGCCTACGCACAACATTTTTTTTAGTTGTTCTACAATCACCATAAAGAGAAGAAAATATAGATGGATCGACATTGGATTTGGTCATATGGTTGCGCAGGCCAGTTAAAAATGATTGTGTATGTTGCACAAACAACTAAAGGTACCACACATTTGGAACTATTTTTAGTATGAGCATGGGAAAGGGGAGCATGATGGAGCAGGTGCATGCATAAAAAGAGTGTTATGCTGGAAATAAATGAAGTTTACAACTACTTCCCTCATTTGAGATGTGAAATCCATTGTTGAATGGTGTTCTTGAGCAATGGGAGAGGGAACAGGAACCAGTGAAGACCGATCACACAAGAAAGAACATGTACATAGATATTTTTGGGAGGTGGTCGATGTAGGTCGATCATAGTTTTATGAATGAAAAACAATCCAGGGAAATCATGGATTCCATTCAGTTAGAACATCAGACAATGAAATAGCTCAAATATGGATGAGAAAACTATCTTGCGTATGTCGTCCATGTAGTAGTAATGAATGGGATGATTGTGAGTTGAAAGAATGGGTTGATATATGGGATCATGTATCACTCCCCATTTGTCAATGTATAACTATGGAATTATCCTAGTTGGAGGTAGACCAATCAAGTATTTCAATATATTATGATCTTGTCTTAGATCACGTACTTCTAGGTTCATTGAATCCTTCCATTAAATTTTGAATAACTAGCATCAATGTTTTATTCTTTGGTAATTTATTAGACTTACATTTTGGCACTCCATTTTTTGCATGGAACATATACGTAGTGGTTTCCCCAAGAGAGAATGAATGGGGAACTGATTATTGGTTGGAATGATGCTTAGAGGAAAATGAGACCCTCATGTGATCAGTAACATACTTTGAAGGCATTGAATTTTTTATTGGGTCGATGGTTATTAAAGGAGAATATCTGGCACAGGATGAAAGAACACAAAAGAAAGGTGGTTATGTATTTCAAGATTATAAACCAGGTCAAGTTTTATACCACTTTACAAACTTGTTTATTGGTACAAACCTCCAACTACAAACAATGCCAAGAAATAACTCATCAAAGGTATGATACTTCTTGCCTTATTTTGAGAATGGGAATTTAATGGAGATCGTTAGTATTAGAAGTGATCCCTATGGTCTACTTGAAGGAACATAGGTATGTAAAAGGAATAACTTTGGCTTCATTTTATGGTTGTTATGGTATTTTTGTACTTCCATGCCTTGCCTTGCCTTGTCATTCCATGCCATGCCTTTCCTTTTCTTCACTTTCCTTGCCTTTCATTTCCTTTCCATGCCTTACCTTGTCTTTACATGCCATTCCATGCCTTAACTTACCTTTCCTTCACTTTCCTTGCCTTTCCTTCACTTGTCATGCCTTCACTTGCCTTTCCTTCACTTTCCATTCCTTCACTTGCCTTACCTTCACTTTCCATGTCTTCACTTGCCTTGCATTTCCTTCACTTTCTTTTTCTTCACTTGCCTTGAATTGCCTTCACTTTCCATCCCTTCACTTTCCTTGCCTTCATTTTCCATGCCTTCACTTGCCTTGCCTTCACTTTCCTTCACTTTCCTTCACTTGACATGCCTTCACTTGCCTTCACTTTCTATGGTATTATTGTATTTCCATGCCTTTGCTTTCCTTGTCACACCATGCCTTGCCTTTCCTTTTCACGCCATGTCATTCCTTTCCTTGCCTTTCCTTGCTTCACCCGACTTGATTTTCATTTCCTTTCCATTCCATGCAATGTCATTCCTTCATTTTCCATGCCTTCAATTTCCTTGCCTTGCCTTCACTTTCCATGCTTTCACTTTCCATTCCTTCACTTGTCATGCCTTCATTTTCCTTTAATTCACTTGTCATGCCTTCAATTTTCTTGCCTTCACTTGACATGCCTTCACTTGCCTTTCCTTAACTTGTCACTCCTTCAATTTCCTTTACTTCACTTTTCTTTCCTTTCCTTCACTTACCTTGAATTTCCTTCACTTTTCATGCCTTCAATTTCCTTTCCTTCACTTTCCATGCCTTCACTTGCCTTCACTTTCTATGGTATTATTTTATTTCCATGCCTTTCCTTTCCTTGTCATGCCATTCCTTTCCATATATTTCCTTTCCTTCACTTACCTCGCCTTCACTTCCTTCACTTAACTTTCATTTCATTTCCTTCCCTTACCTTGCCTTTCCTTTGATCTCCATTCCTTCACTTGTGTTGTCTTCACTTGACATTCCTTCACTTTCCTTTCCTTCACTTGCCATGCCTTCACTTGCTTTCACTTTCCTTCACTTTCCTTCACTTTCCTTAACTCTCCTTGCCTTGCCTTCACTTTTCTTGCATTCACTTTCCATTCCTTCACTTTCCTTTCCTTCACTTTCCATGCATTAAATTTACTTACCTTTCATTCACTTTCTCCTTCACTTGCCTTTCCTTCACTTTCATTGCCTTGCCTTCAATTTCCATGCCTTCACATCGTTTGATTCAATTTACAACTGTGTTCTTTTCATTGATATAAGTAAGGGTTTGATTTAGTTAACATTAGTTTGTTTTCATTCCATGCAAGTTTGATTGGTGTGATTTTGTTCTTTAGGTTTTAGGATAGTGTTAGTTAAGGGTTGTTTCCTGCATATGCATTGCATGATAAACTTGAAATAAAATAATTACCCCAGGTTGACAATTGATGTATTAGATGCTTCAATTATACAATTAAATACACCAACATTTTGGCATCATTGTCGGACAGGTTATTGAAGGCGCAAGAACATTGATGACATGCTATTGATAAGTTTCATGGTAGTTTGGGTGTATGGATAAAGAAAGAGAAGGAAGTGGTGCTAAACCCATAGGTAGAAGGGTCATGGTGGAAAGAGAGATCAGGACCAAGGACAGGTGACATTTATTCAAGAAAATATCCAAGGCAGAATCATCGATTTCAGAAGCAAACTGTCAAAAGACTAGGCCAAGGAAAAGAGTTGATTCCTATTCTTTTGGTCATGCTGGATAATCTATATTAGCAGTGGAAGTGGAATATCAAGGTTTCATATAAGGCCCATAGGATATCGATGAGAAAAATCAAGAATATCTAGACTCAAGTATGGATGTCAATCATCCCATTCACACTCTGTTGGCACAGGGGTAGACCCAGGGTTCGACGCTACAACAGCACACCAACAAAACCCTAACTACCGGCCCTTTTGGAAACACCTGTGAAGCATATGAAGTCTCACCCAAGGTAGAGGTAGGGGTGATTGCAAGACTCAGGTGTCTACAACCTTAGTTGGGATCCAGGTCTATGATTACACACTTAGCAAAGAACTTAGCATCAATAGTTCACTTAGAATTAACCCTTATCTCACTCCGCAGATAACACCGAGCATTGTAGTATATACTTAGATATAAGATGATTCAACACATAGCAGTATACAACAAACCGAATTTGGTACACCAAGAACTTAGCAAATTCATACACATCAAATCTATCATCTATACACATCTAATAAGCACAAACCATAAGTAAATCTATTTAAACATGTCATAGCACTTAGAAAGAGAGGGAAAAAACATGTAAGTAACAACA
>JASDQU010108794.1:12282-29730 GCA_032191745.1 Picea mariana
CAACACATAGCAGTATACAACAAACCGAATTTGGTACACCAAGAACTTAGCAAATTCATACACATCAAATCTATCATCTATACACATCTAATAAGCACAAACCATAAGTAAATCTATTTAAACATGTCATAGCACTTAGAAAGAGAGGGAAAAAACATGTAAGTAACAACACAATGAATGATACACAAATTTACGTGGTTCACCCCCACCCTGGGGCTACGTCCACCAAATCTTCTTCTCTATTATTGTTGGCCAATCGGTTACAAGCACAAGGCCTCAAAAACCTACTCCGCATAGGAAAGGAGATCTGCGCAGCTCACTAGATCCTCCTTCCCTGAGTAGCTCTAAGCATAAAACCTTCTTAGAATCCATGCACTCAGCACTTACAATAATTTCACTTGGCTCTGCAAGTATATCACACAGATCAACTCTTAGCACTAAGCCACTTCTTAAGTGTCCTCAAAAAGGTCCTCTATTACATAGCCTAGACTTCTATTTATATATTACAAAAAGGGGCCTAAACATGGGTAAACCCATGGGCTGATATCCTAGTCCCATTACATTATTCCCAAAAACCCAAATAGGACCCAAAAGGGGGTCTAGCTTCCACGATCTCCGCTTCACCTTGCGCTCCATCTTTGACAGGCTGTCGAAGTCCCAAAAATGGTCAAATATGACCAAGTGTTTCTCAAAACTTGTTCAAGGGATAGCAAGCCCCTAACACTCACTTGTGACTCATCCTGAGTCACTCAGGTCTAGGTAACTTTGCCTCAAAGGTATCGAGCTTCTTCAACTTGTCTCTTTTCCACTGCTTCTTGATCAGTGAATTCCTAAATAACTACTTTGCTGATAGGTCCTTCCAGTTTTTGGTCGATTATAACAACTACTTGTTCTAGTAATATTCCTTGGCCTTCAATTTCTTCAAACAATAGATAGGCCACCTCCTAGATCGACTGGATTTTCTGGGTGACTTCCATCACTCTGTTTTGCATGGTAAGAATGATTTGTTGGGTGGTGCCCTATTCCTGGGATATCTTCATCCTCTCGATGGGTGACATGAGCTTGAGTTGCGCCTGTACTGTATATGCGTGATGCTTTGCTTCTTGGAGTTGGGACTCCAATTTCTTCAACTCTGGGTCTTCAGATAGTTGTTCATATATATGTGTGCTTCTGCTACTTAATTGTTTGCATTCTGCAACAAGTGTTTTAATCCTCTTGACTGTGCTCTAAGCATTCAATTCTCACTGGTCACACACTTCTTGCGGGGTAATTGGTATAGTTTGAAGCTCTAATTCCATGACCCTTTGTTGAAGCTACTAAATAACTTCAACAAGATTCATCACTTGACGTTCGAAGGGTTCTTCTCTCTTTTGTTCTAAGCCAGTGACGGAGTGAAATGCTCGGTTAACTGATTCTTCTATCTCGAGCTTCTTTGCGAGCAATTTCTCTTTCTCCTTTTGGATCTTCTCTCTATCTTATTCAAATTTTGCTTGGAGAGCATCCTTCTCTTGTTGTGTGGCTCGACGTTTTTCTATGATTTCCTCTTGTAATTTCTTTAAGGCTTGAGAAACCTGTGCTTTTTCTTCCTATGTGTGTCGAAGGCGTACTTCGATTTTATCAACAATCTTATGGAGTTGAACTGATTCTTCTCCCACTTCTATTGTTCCTTCTGGCATAGGCGCAACAGAGATTACACGGCTAGACTAGAGTGCCTGCTGCACTTATTGGAGCCTAATTTCTATCCTATTATATATCTTCTCCTGCTTCACTTCCTGCTTTTCAGTTATCTATTCTATGGCTTCATTCATATTTGTGAGGAGGAAACTGAAGTCATCCGAAGTGAGCGTGGTATGCATCTTAGTTACGATTTCTTTCAATTTATTCTGGGAGGGATCCTTCGAAAGTGACCCTTTTCTCTTATTTATAACTTCGACTTCATCTTTCGGTCTCTGTTCGACTTCCTCTAGGTCTTCGCCATTACCTCTTTGATATGGTGTGATGGAAGCCCTCCTTACAGATCTTCTATCTACATCCTTAACCTCTTTAGGATTCTTCGTCTTCTTTGTCTTACTAGGCCCAGGTGTGTCCTATGCAGCTTCTAGGATATTGATGTCTGAAATGTCCATTGGATCTGCTGCAACAAGGAGGTCCACCGATCATTCCTTGGTGATCTCTTCGAGGTCTTCTTCTGTCAGCTTATAATAGGACTGAAGTTGTTCCTGGTGCTCATCAACACGTGGATTTAGGTATATAAAGTGGCGGTCCACACTGAAATTTATCAGAGGTCAGAAACTTTGTAAAGTGTTTGGGGTTATGCAAGGTTCACCCCCTATGGCTACTCTCAATTTGTTATAATACGTGTGGAAAATGACATTCGATTTCCAATTCTTGTTCATGTCGGTTGAGTACCACAATGTACTGAACTTCGCGGTTGTGGCTCAAAGGGGTCAAGTTCCAGGAAGGTTGCACCTTCCAGTAGATCCCATGCAACAAAAGTGATCAGTATCAAAAGCCAGCTAAAATCGAATTCATGCCCCTGATCCTGGGCTTCTCTACAGTCAATCTCTAGCTAGTTTACCAGGTACTTCACCCAGTTCATCTGTAGTCCCTCTGCACATTTTCCTGTGAGGTCAACTACGAAGCCTGATACTTGTGTAGGTCGATTATTATGTACCAAATTTTCTACGATCAGTTGACATGTGAGGTGCATTACACCACTGTCGATAGAGGCTACCTTATAGCCTCGTGTGCCCTTCTCAATATTGTCATAAGCTTCTTTAATCTTCTGTGAAAGAGAACAGTCTGTGGTCTTTCCAGGGTAGTAATTCTGGGGATTAGGGCCCTGCATGCTAAGCCCTGTGATCCTATTGATCAGTGCTAGATCAACAGTTATGCGATGGTTTAACCACAGGTATCCTTCGTGGTAACTTGATAGCAACAATTTTACACAAGCATTCACCTCCTGGTGTCTGTCGAAGTGTGGTATTTTCATAATGTTGAGAAAAGTAGACTACATGAGGTTCATCGTCCATTGTTGTGGGACAATATTTGAATTCTTGCACTTAGTTCTTGTCAAGTAATTATATGGGGTGAGTATGTTGTAAACCTTATGGTCCCTCAGGTTGAAGTCATGAAACTTCAACGCTGTAACCTTTTCTTGATCTGCACGGTAGGTTTGTACTCCTTTTGGTAGATATGCAGTGACTAGGGTGTATTCAAAGTCTCTAGGGACACTATCCCTATTAATTGCACCGCTCATAGGGGGTATGTAAGCTGGTAGGATGGATAGCATTAACTTCACGTTGGTTATGTCATCTTTATGCTTAGTTCTCCTTTTCACACTGGCTTGAGATGTTCCTGCTCAGGCAGTCGATGGGGAGGCATTCACTCCTCTCATTGATGATGCTTGGACTTTGGGGGACATTCCTCTTTCTGATATGACTCTCTCAGTCATTAAATCGAGAAGGACCTATGTGACAGATTCCTCAACTGCGGTGATCTTGTCAGACATATGCTATCGGAAAAGAGAATTGGGGCATGATGATCTCGGATACTGCACTAGGATGAACAATCCTCTTGCAATGATCACTATATACAATCACTAGTTCTGCGTGCTTCAAATTTTCAGTTGGAAAAAGTGTTCTTCAGGCATGGCACGACGAGTTAAATAGGAAATTCGTCAACAGTCTTCTTGCAATAGGTATGAAGCTTCCATTATCGTAGATCTATCTGTTATGGTGAGGTCTAGCAGTCTGGAAGTGATCCTTTAATGCTTTTCTATCCGTTCGGGGAGGAAGTCAAACGGGTATATCGGTCCAACAGCTAGATTGCTTCACCACGATGAAGTGCCATATGTTGTTGTTATGATATCTTGGCGAAGTTCAATTCCTATGATTTTTCCTTCTACAGTGTTCCACCTGGGATCTCTTGTAACTTTTCAATCTTCACCTTTTTCTTACTTAATTTTCTATCCTTCTTCCTGGTAGTCTTCAACTCGGTTGGTCTTTTCCCATTCTGATTCCTATCTTTTCTCGACATAGTCACTTCACACTGTTGAGATTCTTTCTTCAGATCCGAGGGTAATACTCCTTCAACATATGGATTAGGTATTTCAGTCTTCTGTGGTTCCTCTAATGCTCTTATAGCTTTGACGTCCAAGTCCCTGGTGTCGAATAGCTTAGATTTGTTCTCTTGTTCTTTCATCAAGTAGGTGATCCTTCTAGTCATAAATTCCATGAGTTCTTGCTTCTTCTTTTCTAGGGCTTCCTTTTCTCCGAATCTGGTCTTTTTCAATCAATATCTTTCCTAACAAAGCTGGAAATGGGGCCCAGTCCTCAATAAATTTAATAAATTCAAATTCTTCCTTTGTCAAAGATAGGGGTACTCATAGCTATCTGGGTAATCCTACCACATAGGGTTACCAAATTTCCTTTGAACAACCCTATTTTTCCTAGTGAAGGAACCATAACAGGCCTTCTTAGGGTTTCCCAAGTGGTTTTTGTCATAATTTTCACTTGCGTTTCCTCATCATGAGCACAGTCAATGTTGAAGTCTCCTATTCTTACTTCGATTTTCTCCTTTTCTTTGAAGATCTCTGAAAAACTGGCATCTTTATGTTCATTCAGGGTTTCTTTCATTTTCAGTAACATAATCTCTGATTCTTTCTGGGGTTCTTCTATAATCTTAGTCTCTTGATCTCCTTCAGGGTTTACTTGCTCCATATTCAACTTTTCAAGTCTAGCAATCATTCTAGGGCAATCCAGTACTTCATGGTCCATAGCCTTACAACAGAGGCAACTAGGTTTTCTCATAGGGCATTCCTTAGCAATATGTCTTGGTCTTCTGCAACTATAACAAAGAGCTAATCCTCTCTTTCTCTTCAATGATCCCCAAATTTTCCTATACCGTGCACTAGGATCATAATGGCTAACCTGCAAAAATTCTTTCTAGGATCCCGCATCCACTCGTTAGTCCAAACATTCTTTCTATGCATAGGTATAACATATCTTTCATTATTCTTATCAGTTCTATTCATATCAAACGTTCTTTCATATAACAATGCCCTATATTTCAAGCTAGGAAAAAATCTATCAAGCATACCTAAATTCATGCTTCATAAACAAAAATTTCTACTTATTGAGCACAAAGCTTCCAGATCTAAAACCTTTCACTATTCTTACCTTTATCAGAGCACAAATATTATAGATCTTACCTCTTTTCTTCAGATATGGCTTATTTTCTTTAGCACAAAGCTTCGTAGGTCGAGTAGAGTACTGCGCATCAGAGCAACATATCTACACATAGAGTTTCCACAAGTTTAGGACGAATCTTTGCATAAATCTTCTTCTTCCTTAGTTCCCAACAATCACAGTTTCAGGTCCCAGCAACAGAACCATTTGTTGGCAGAGGGGCAGACCCAGGGTTCAATGCTACAACAATAGACCAAAAAAACCCTAACTACCGACCCTTTCGACAACACCTGCGAAGAATATGAAGTCTCACCCGAGGTAGAGGCAGGGGTGATTGCAGGACTCAGGTGTCTGCAACCTTAGCTGGGATCCTGATCTGTGATTACACACTTAACAAATCTCTTAGCATCAATAGATCACTTATAATTAACCCTTATATTACTCCGCAGATAACACAGAGCATTGCATTATATACTTAGATCTAAGATGATTCAACACTTAACAACATACAACAAACCAGATCTGGTACACCAAGCACTTAGCAACTTCATACACATCAAATCTATCATCTATACACATCTAATAAGAACAAATCATAAGTAAATCTATCTAAACATGTCATAGCACTTAGCAATAGAGGGAAAACACATGTAAGTAACAACACAAAGCATGATACACAGATTTACGTGGTTCACCCCCACGCTGGGGCTACGTACACCAACTCTTCTTCTCTATTATTGCTGGCCAATCAGTTACAAGCATAGAGCCTCAAAAACCTACTCTGCACAGGATAGGAGATATGTGCAGCTCACTAGATCCTCCTTCCTCGAGTATCTCTAAGCATAAAACCTTCTTACAATCCATGCACTCATCACTTACAATACTTGCACTCGGCTCTGCAAGTATATCACACAGATCAACTCTTAGCACTAAGCCACTTCTCAAGTGTTGTCAAAAAGGTCCCCTCTTACATAGCCTAGACTTCTACTTATATATTACAAAAAGGGGCCTAAACATGGGTAAACCCATAAGCCGACATCTTGGTCCTATTACATTATTCCCAAAAACCCAAATAGGACCCAAAAGGGGGTCTAGCTTCCATGATCTCCGCTTCACCTTGCGCTCCATCTTTGAAAGGCTGTCAAAGTGCAAAAAATGGTCAAATATGACCAATTGTTCCTCAAAACTTGGTCAAGGGCCAACACACTCCCATTGGCAACCCTCTCCTATATCAAGGGAGTGTTGTAGGGCATCCGAAGAAGCTACTAGAACACTCCCTACGATCACTGGATATTCCCAAGCCAGATTGGTAGAGACTCCTCATCTTGTGGCAGAAATACATGTAAAATGTAAATGGAAATGAAACGATATCTACTTTTAAATTTCTAATTGGGGATATTCCAAGGCATGCACCAATGAAAAACATTCCCATGTCTGCACTTCCAAAATTTCATGGCATGAAAAGTGAGGACTTAGATACCTTCCTGTTTGGATTTGAAATTATGTGTCAAAGTTATGACTATAATTCAAAAGCTCAGAAGTTGAAATTGTTCCCAACCACTTTGATGGGAGCTGCATTGAGATGGTTTATGGGCCTCGATGATGACTCAATCACTTCTTGGGATAATATGAAATAGATCTTTCTGGAAAAATATCAAGAGTCAAGATTACTGCAGAACAATAGACAAGAGAGAGGAACTCTTCAAAATGTCTTAGAAGGAGGAGGAGAGTTTGGAGGACTATGTTTAATGCCTCTGACACAATTTACAGAGATCTAAATAGAGTGATCTGGATAAGGATATATTGAAAACAATCCTAATTCGATGGATGAGAGATGATTTTCTATATATGTTGAATTTAATGGGGAAAGGATATACATCAAAGGAACCTTTTGATGATATTGTGTCTTTGCTCCTAATAAGTTCAAGAGGATCATCAAGGAATATAACCCTAGCATGGGATTCCTTTTCCAACATATAGAAATCATCCAACAAAGGAGTAACAAGGGAAGAAATAGGTAACTTGTTTGAAAACTTTAAAACCTACATTCTTATCTCTTTAACTACACAATTGGATGTATTGTAGGTAAAACAAAAGTAGGATGAAGTAGAAAAGGCATTGGCAGTATTATGTACCAAATACAAAGACACGCACCCTCATAAAGAATGTCCACTTGACAACATGGAAGTATGTGGAATTTGTGAACTCAACCACCCAACAAAACTCTTCCCATCATTGCCAGGATTGAAAGCAATATTCTATGGATCGAGTGAAGAAACGAAGCAGACATATTTTATTTCCAAAATTCCATGGAAGACACTCTTAGCAGGTATGATTCAATATTCATCCGTGTCTCTCAATAATTGAAATCATATGTATAATCTGAAAATTCCACAATAGGTCCAATACCCTTTGGCCCCATGGAAATTTCCCAACACATCCCAGATACAATATCCCACACCCTGGATATAGTATCCAAATTAAAGTTTTGCATGGTCCTAAGGATGGAGAGGTCCTCCCTTCCAAGGAGGAAATTTTCCCATTCAAACTCAAATGCCAGTACAACAACATCCCTTACCACTCCCACCTAGGGTATTACCAAGCTACCCTCCACTAAGTCCCCAACTACCTATCCAACCTAACCCAAACCCAAATAACAAGGCAGCGCAATAGATCGAAACCCCAATCTTCCCCACATATTTCATCTCACCTATCAAATGAAATGGTGCATAATTAAGATTATGGAGAACAATAAATCAAGAAACATCACCTTTGATCACATAACATGTAGAAATAGATTCACCTAAGAAAAAAACCCCAAATTGTGAGAAATATAAGGAACAACACACTGGACCAAATTATGTTGAAACTATCAATACACAATCTAAAACTCATAACATTATTCCTCTTGAAACTTCCCCATACCCAGAGAGATTAATAGTTCCTAGAATCACTTTTCAACCTAAGTTCGACTTTCTAGAAGAACTGGGAAACCTTTGTTTTGAAATTCCATTATTGCAAGTCATTAAAGATATCTTGATCTACACCAAAATAGTGAGGGATTTGTGTGTTAAAAGGTTTGGTAGGAAACATAGGGACCCACCCACAATTAAGGTATTAGGAAAAATATCATAACTCAAGATGGGAAAAACCACACTTGTTAAATATGACGATCCTAGGAACCCCACAATAACAATCCATATTGGGAAAATGATAATTCCCAATACCCTAATCGATCTAGGCATTGCAATAAATATCATAACTAAATAAATTACATAATTTTTGGGACTTACAAACATAATACCCACCCCCACTATGTTGTAACTCATCGATTGATCGAAAATATGACCAAAAAGGGTTTTAGAAGATATTATCTTATCCATGGAATCCTATGAATACCCAATAGACTTCCTAGTGATGCAACCAAAAACTCATATAGGAGGACATCCCATGATCTTAGGTATACCTTGGTTGGATATGGTCTATGCATTCATTATATTCAAGTGAAGGTTCATTATGATATCTAACGGAAAAACCACAAATAACCTCATCCTTTACCCCCTTGCCAAACCGATTGAAGACCACGACAACCCTTTATGGGATGAACTTGAACCAGAAGAAGGTGGCATATGACCAATTGTCACAATCATTAATGCTCTTTGTTTCAAGGATGAGACACAATATGATACTATCAACAAATTTATTAGTAACCCCTCATCTATAACCCAACCAACATTCCATCTTTTGGATTCTGTAATGAATAAATCTGACCAACAATTTCCTGTTGATGATTCTAATTCAAAAGAAATACCTACAATATCGAGCCATAAAAGTTTCCTAATCAATATTGAGCTAGGAAAAGCTCTAAACATTAACTTGAACATGTCCCCCACATAAAAAGAAAGGTTTATCCAGATACTACATGACCAAAAAAATGCCTTTGCATGGCATTACATTGATATGAAGGGTATTCACCTTGATCTGTGTATCCACTGTATCTATATTAAAGAATATCTTCGATCTATTCGCCAACCACAACGTAAAATGAACCCAGTCCTGAAAGATATTGTAAATTAAGATATCTCAAAACTCTTAAATGCTAATTTCATCTACCTAATCTCAGACAATTAGTGGGTATCCCCAATGGTCAATGTGCATAAGAAAAATAATAAATGGAGAATCTATGTTGACTACATAGAGATAAACTAAGCCACACAAAAATATCATTTACTGTTTCCTTTTATTGATTAGGTCCTTGATTCCCTGTTCGACAAGAATTTTTTTCCATTTCTTGACAGTTTCAGTGGATATAACCAAATCTAGATAACTTTTGAAGATAAGGAAAAAACTACCTTTACTTTCCCCTTGAGAACATTTTCCTATCGAGTCCTCCTATTTGGGCTTTGTTTCTCACTTGCTACTTTCCAAAGGGATATATTGGGCATATTTTTCGATTTGGTTAATGAATCTCATAAGATTTACATGGATGATTTCACTCCACATGGCGATAAATTTGACATGGCTCTAGCTAACCTTGAAAAAGTGTTGAAACATTGTAAACAAACTCATATTTCTTTAAGTACCAAAAAATGTCATATGATGATGGATGAGGGAGTTGTACTCATGCATTATATCGCTTCTGTAGGGATACATGTGGATCATGCCAAAATTGAGGTAATCCTAAAAGTTCCTCCTCCAAAATAAAAAAAAGAGTTGCGTAGTCTATTAGGAAAAACTGGTTATTATCATTGTTTCATTGAAAACTATTCAAGGATCACATCTCATTTATTTGCATCTCTTTTGAAGGATAAAAAATTTATATCAAATGACAAATGCCAAACCACTCTTACAAATATGAAGAAGCACTTATTTGAAGCACCGGTTTTGCGAGGGCCTAATTGGACTTTTCCATTCCATATTTCTATAGATTCCTCACATACTGACATTGGCGTTGTACTAGGAAAACAGAAAGAACGAAACTCATATACCATCTATTACATCAACAAGAATTTGATTCCTACCAAGTTGAATTATATGGTAACTAAAAAATAATTCCTTCTTGTTGTTCAAGCTATTAAATGTTTTTGGCATTATATCACAGGATATCAACTATTTGTACATACAAACCACTCTGCCATCAAATAACTAATGAATAAATCTATCACACATGGTAGAGTTACTAGGTGGTTACTATTACTACAAGAATTTGACATCATTGTTGTGGACAAGCCTGGAAAGGATAATGTCGTTGCAGACTTCCTTTCTAGGCTTACCAACAATAGTTATGATTCTCCCATTGAGGATTCGTTTCCTGATGAACACTTATTTGTAGTATCTACTCACTCATCATGGTATGCAGATATTGATAATCATCTTGCTATAGAAAATCTTCCACACCACATTTCCCCTAGAGAGAGGCGAAAACATATTCAGTAGAGTGCTCAATATTGTTGGATAGGTGGTTGTCTCTTTCATATGGGCCCTAACCTTAAGATCCAAAAATCTATAAGAGAAGATGAGATTCATGAAATCCTAAAATTATGCCACGATGATTCTTACAACATACACTTTGTAGATAAAAGAACAAGGCACAAAGAACTTTGCATGGGATATTATTGTCTTATACTATTCTAGGATGCCAAAAAGTATGTACATGGATGTGACAATTTCCAATGAATTGGCCAACCCATTCAATCAAACAAAATGTCATTGAGAGTTCAATTGGTCATCAAACCCTTCAAGAAGTGGGCAATTAAATGTTTGGGTCCCATAAACCCCCCATCTCGCCAGAAGTTCTACATCTTGGTATGCACATACTACATCACCAAATGGGTAAAACACAAGACACTCATCAAAGCTACTGAAAAAGATGTTGCATAATTTTTGTTTGAAGACATATTTTTTCTCTTTGGAGTTCCAAAAGAAATAGTAATAGATGGAGGACCTTACTTTACTTCCCAGCTAATTGCAGAACTCACCAAGAAGTACAATATTCACCACAGGATTACTTCACCTTACCATTCACAAACAAATTCCCAAGTGGAAAGTAGTAATAAAGTTATTGAAGGAATACTTACTAAAACCGTGGCTATTCACCATTGTGATTGGGATGAATGGCGACCAAAGGCCCTTTGGCCTACAAAACAACATGGAGAAACACGACAGGTTTTTCCCCATTTGAACTTGTGTATAGTAAGAGCCATGCCTTTCCCATTGAATTTGAAATAAAACATTAAAAACTGCTTTAGAAGTAAATCTGGATCTAACCACAGTAGAGAAACACCCTCTATATCAGCTCAATGAATTAGATGAAATGTTCTTGGCTATCGCACATAATTTTGACCTTCTTCAACAACAACACACCAAGTGGCATGAAAAAATTATTAGAAAGAAGGTGTTCCAAAAGGGTGATTGGGCACTATTATATGATTCCAGATTTAAGGGTTTCAAGGGGAAGCTTTGCACTAGATGGTTAGGCCCTTATGAAGTAGACATTGTTTTCAATAATGGGATTGTTAAACTCACAACCATAGACAACTCAAAGATTTCCCTACTTGCTAACATCCATTGTCTTCAGTTTTATCACCAAACACATTTTAGGGATTCATTTGTTTCTCATATTAATTCAAATTGAGATTTCAAAATCATTGGGGTTTAACACCATTCTACAACACCACTAGTCACTTAATAATAATAATAATAATAATAATAACAACAACAACAAATAAATAAATAGATCTAGTCGTGAAAAATCCCCTAGAGCACAATTAGATGGGTGCTAACTGAAAACTAGCTTATTGGCATTTGAAATTTAAAATGTGTGTGTGTGTGTGTGTGTATTCTTTCATTATTTTTTTCTAATAATGCAACATATTTCCTTGTCAATACAGGTCATACTGATACAACCCAATGACACTTGCTCTTGATGATGGAACTCAATTGCTGCAAATTGTTCCTTGCTGAAACTCATTTTGTTTCCACTTAATGAAACTCATTCTATGTTGAAACTCATTTTGTTGCAACTCACTCCTTGCTGAAATCCATTTTGCTACAACTTACTGCAACTTGTTCCTTGTTGAAATCCATTTTGTTGCAACTTGTTGCAACTCGCTACAAATTGTTCCTTGCTGAAATCCATTTTGTTGCAACTTGTTGGAACTCATTCCCTGTTGAAATCCATTTTTGCTGCAACTTGTTGAAACTCACCTGTTGCAACCCATTATTTTTATACAATTCATCATCTTTTGAAACTCATCTTCCACACAATATAATGCATCTCTTTCCCACTGAAACTCACCCATTGTTGTGACTCATTTTCTATATTCAACATTACAGCTCGCTTGTTGTTACTCATAATTGTTTCAGGGTGCAACGCTCTATCGTGACTCTCTGGTCAAGTGCTGAGACTCTGGTAGAATGGTACTGCAACTCTACGTGAAAAAAAGGATGTTGACATGGATTTTGATAACAACATACATCATGTCATTATATTTATTCACACCTTGACCACTTCTTATACCCAACTATCGACATGTTTGACATACTTTATGGTAAGTAAAAAACATGTACATCTTTCCCATATGCTCACATAATTTTTAGTTTTGAGTGATATTTAGACTTGCATCGTCAAACTTTCCACCTCGGTCGAGGATTACTCCAAATTTTAGTTGGGGGAGGACACATCATTCGATCATATTCCATATTTATTACACCAATCATATCACATTGTCCTATCATAACAATATGAAATTCCCATTGTGTTCCATTATTACTAATTACGACCCAAACCACCATACTCTTTATTTTCCTAATTTACCAGTCCACCTCCAGCATTTGACTGCATGTACATGCTTGCAACTCACTTTGTTGAAAATCCACAGACAAAAATCTAGGATGAATATGACTACGTATGATGGGGGGCTCAATCATTATTCATGATCCTGAATCACTTGGTTTGTTGTACAACCACCCCGGGGCCTACAAAACCTTTGAGAATGCAGGTTGGGTGACCTTTTTCAAGAAATCGCAGGGATTTATTGATGATGTGTCCCTTGAGTTTTCCAATAATATATTGTTGGTTGTGGATCTTGATTATCTTCCTGATTCATAGGTTTGTTTCAGTCATTCTTGGACCCCATTCCTAACGGGGGTTGTGGGAGAAATTCCCCCACACAACTGTCTCCATGGGGGTCCAGGGGGGGTGATGAAAAATTTTTGTAGCCCCCTCTGGCAGAGGATTCAAAGGAAATGCCCCCGAAGCGAAATATTGGGAACATTTTCCTTGTAAAATACCGCTATTTTGTATTCAATATGGACCGTTCATTATAAGGTCGCAAATATAATGGTAAAAGTTATTCTAGGGATTTGTTTACCTAGAAGGAAACCCTCTTTTATGAGGAAATTGTATTGCGATTGTGTATGTGTGTGATTATTGTATTCTAAGAGAGGATACTATGAGTGGAAGAAGAGTAAGTTACATTAGTTGAGTTGTAGGTTGTATCCCTTCACTTTTGTTGGATAATAAAAAGGAAGGACCTGGAAATTTATCTGGTGGAGTATCCCACACTAGGTGAACCACGTATATATGTGTGTCTCTATTGTATTATTTCAACATTTTTTTTATTTTATTTCTCGAACACGATATTATTTTTCTAACAATTGGTATCAACACGAAAGGTAACTCGCAGGAAAAGAGGCTTCCTGGTTCGAGTGGGAGCCATGGAGGAATATGGAAATTTTAGGGTCGAGAAATTTAACAGCCAAAAATACCAGTTATGGAAGATGTTGATGGAAGATTATTTATATCAGAAGGATCTATTCCTACCATTGGGAAGAATAGAAAATAGACCAACAACCATGGAAGACGAAGAATGGGAGGTTCTCGATAGAAAGGTACTAGGAACAATACGACTGATCTTGACAACATCAATGGCTTTCAATATTTGAAAAGAAAAGAAAATGAAGGAACTGATGGATGCATTGGCTAAATTGTATGAAAAACCATTGGTGTCCAACAAGTTATTTCTAATGAAGCGATTATTTAATATGAATATGTAAGAAGGTGGGCTTGTTGCAGATAATTTAAATGAATTTAATACAGTTACTAATCAGCTAATTTTTGTAAAAGTGGACTTTGATGATGAGGTTAGGGGTCTTCTAATATTGTTCTCATTGCTAGAAAGATGGAATGTCTTGGTCATGGTAGTAAGTAACTTTGTCTCTGGTTCAAACACTCTAAAATTTGATGATTTTGTTGGTGTTATCCTTAGTGAGGAAATGCGATGGAAAAGCATAGGTGAGAGATTAGGTAACGCATTAAACATGGAGAATAGGGGAAGACAAAAGGATAGAGGAAAGGGCTCAGGGAATCATGAGAATTATAGGAAGGGAATATCCAAATCCAGACTAGGAAAAATAGAGTTCTGGAATTGTGGAAAGAAAGGATATCTGAAGAAAGACTGCAGAGCTCCAAAGAAACAAAGAGATGGACAACAGGAGAAAAATCAGGAAGCAAATGTAACAAGTGATGTGTTACAAGATTCTTTGATTCTCTTTGTAGATAATATTTCTGAGTCTTGGGTAGTATATTCAGGGCCTTCATTTCATGCCACACCCCATAGGAAATATTGTATAGATTATGTTCAAGGTGATTTTGGACAGGTTAATTTGGGGGATGATGTACCATGAAAAATTGTTGGAATGGGAAAGGTACAAATAAAGAAAAACAATGGAAACCAATGATTGTTGAAAGAGGTAAGACATGCTCCATATCTAAGGAAAAATCTAATTTCAATAGGGCAGTTGGAAAGTGAAGTTTGTATATCCATATTTATAGATAAGGCGTGGAAGGTCACCAAAGGATCATTGGTGATAGAAAAAGGAAAGAAGGTGGGTACATTGTATTTATGTACTGGTAATATTGATTATTCTATCTCTTTAGCTTCTACAGGAGTGGATATAGCTCTTTGGAATCATAGGATTGGACACATGATTGAGAGGGGGATGAAGATACTTCATTAAAGAAATTTGTTTCCAGATATTAAACAAATTGGTTTGGATTTCTGTGAGCATTTTGTTTATGGAAAACAACAGAGAGTCATATTTATTAGAGTCGAAAAAGAAAAAAAAAAGAGGAAGGTTAGAGCTTGTGCATATAGATGTATGGGAACCAGCTCATGTATCATATTTTGGTGGCTCTCATAATTATGTTACGTTTATTGATGATGAAACTAGAACAACTTGGGTTTATTTCATTCGACAAAAATATGATGTTTTTGATAATTTTAAGAAATGGAATGATTTGGTTGAGAATGAGACAGGAAAAAGGTTGAAGTTTTTCAAGTCAAACAATGCAGGTGAATATTGAAGAAAGGAGTTTGATGATTACTGTTCAACCATGGGATTCGTAGAGAGAAAATAGTTCCAGGAACACCACAAGAAAATTGTGTGTTAGAAAGGGTGTACAAGACAATCATGGAGCATGCAAGGAGTATGAGATTACATGTTGGGTTTCCCTTACATTTATGGAATATGCTATAGATACTAGTGTTTACTTAATAAAGAGAGGACCTTCAAGCTCTTTTTATGGTGGAATTCTAGAGGAGGAATGGACAGGTAAAAAGGTAAACTATTCATTTTTGAAAACTTTTGGTTGTAAATTTTTTTTCCATATTGATAAAGAAAATATAACAAAGCTTGAAGAAAAATCTAAGAAGTGTACCTTTATTGGATACAATGTTAATGATTTTGGTTATCTCTTATGGGATTATGAAAATCACAAAATCATTAGAAGTAGAGATGTCATATTCATTGAGAAGGTCATGTATAAATATCAGTTGCAGGGAAAGAAACATGAAAAAGAAAAACCAGAATAAATAGTGCTTGATGAGATCACTAAAAAATAAATTCCAAAGGTACCATAAAATCAAAATGTACAACAACAGGAGTAGCAGGTACGTCAAACTCCTGCAAGTGTTGTTAGAAGATCTACCAGGTTAAGTATACCCCCTGAATGATACTCTCCTTCATTGTATTATTTATTTTTGATTGAGTCTGGTGAACTAGAATGTTATGAAGAGGAAATGTAGGTAGACACTAAAAATAAGTGAGAGCAAGGAATGAAAGAGGAAATGGATTCCCTGGTAAATAACTAGACTTTGGACTTGTTTAGTTTCCTGCAAGAAAAAGATAATTGCAGAATAAATGGGTTTACAATTTGAAGGAAGAAGATGGAGGAAAAAAGAGGTACAAGGCTAGACTTGTTGTAAGGGAGTTTGCACAAAACAAAGATATATATTTTGATGAAATATTTTCTCATGTTGTTAATATGACTGCAATTATAACTATTTTAAGTCTTGTGGAAGAAGAATATTTGCATCTTGAACAATTAGATGTAAAAACATCTTTTCTCCATGGGGATTTGGAGGAAGAGATTTATATGCAACAACCACAAGGGTATGAGGTCAAAGGTAAGGAAAATTTGGTATGCAGGTTCAAGAAGAGTTTGTATGGCCTAAAGTAAGCTCCAAGGTAGTGGTATTTGAAGTTTCACAGGTCTATGATAGAACAATGTTATAATAGATGTCATTTTGATCACTGTGTTTATTTTAAAAAGCTATAAAATGGAAGCTATATTATCTTGCTATTGTATGTAGATGACATGCTTGTTTCATGGTCTAATGTGCAATATATAAATGTGCTCAAGAAGAAACTAGCTAATTCATTTGCGATGAAGGATTTGGATGCTGCAAGGAAAATCCTTGGTATGAGAATAACAAGAGACAAGAAAAATCACAAATTGACATTATCTCAGGGGGAGTACATAGAGAAGGTGTTAGAGAGGTTTAGAATGAAGAATGCAAAAGTAATTAGTACACCTTTGGCCAACCATTTCAAATTAACCAAGGAAAAGTGTCCCAAGACATAGGAAGAGATAGAATACATGTTCAAGGTCCCTTATTCATCAGTAGTTGACAACTTGATGTATGCGATGGTTTACACAAGACCAGATATTGCACATGTAGTGGGAGTTGTGAGAAGGTATATTGACAATCTATGTAAAGAACATTGGGAGGTATTCAAGTGGATTCTCAGATATTTGAGAGGTAATACTACCCATGCATTATGTTTTGGAGGTTCAGACATTGTTCTACAGGGATACGTTGATTCATATATGGAAGGTGATAAAGATAGCAGGAGGAGCACCACAGGGTATGTTTTTATTGTAGGTGGAACAATAATAAGTTGGATTTCAAAAATA
>JASDQU010108794.1:29830-42567 GCA_032191745.1 Picea mariana
AGATTAGATTAGTCCCACTTCAATCTTGCATATACTTTGCGTGTGCTTCGTCAGTTTATGAACCCCGGGTTGACAAATTAGATAGTTGGGTAAATACTACAATGCAATTAATTCAACATTAGTTTGGCCCAATGCAACGATTGTTGTGCCTTTTGTTTCGATTGTTGTTCTGATTGCTATTCCTTTTGTAGGTCGTGCTGTTCCTTTGAATAGATAAACTGTCATTCCCTTTATGATTGATGTTCCTTTACAGGTATTGCATCTCTGGAGGCTGGGTATTTAAAATGGAAGGTAAGAACCTACGTAGGAGACAAGTAAAATGCTTGTGCCAGCGACTACCTTTGGTTGATGCATAGAGGTTGTTTTTAGGACATCTTTAGAGCCCAACAACGAGCCAGACTCGTTATCTCCATAGTTTTTCTCTGCACCCTCTTCATCACTCTCTATGTCCTGGACTTCAACCTGCTTTTTCTGCTTCTTTGTCCCAATGGATTGTTTGACATGTTCAACTCGTGTAACTATTGGGCTTCCTATAGTGTAAGTGTCAGATAACTCTGAATCGGTGATAGGTACAAGAAATTCTTCTGGCCATTCCTTTGTAATCTGTTCCATATCTTCATCTATAAGCTTATAGTATGACTGCAAAATTTTCTGGTTCTCATCTCTTCGCACGATGATGTAAATGAACTCGGGATCACGGTGGAACTTCACTATGTGTCGGTACCAATGCAGAGTATGTGGTTTCATACATGGGAATGATTCAATGGGGACCTTCAACTACTAATAATACCTATAAAATACATCATTAGATTGTCACTGCTTCGTCATGTCATTGGTATACCATAGGGTGGAAAACTAAGCTTCCATGGGTTCCATAGGTTCAATCTCTAGGAAATTAGCTCCTTCAGGCATCTTCCAAGCCACAAATGTGATCAAGATAATCAACAAGCTGTAGTGGAACTCATATCCTAATTCTTGGGCTTTGCGACAATCCTTTTCTAGCTCATTGATGAGGTAGTTCTCCCAATTCATCTGCATGCCCTCCACACACTTTCCTGTGAGGTCCACCATGGACCTGGTGACCTGTGTGGGGCGGTTCTTCCTCACTAGCTTTCCAGCTAAGAGTTGACAAGCACTATGCCATCCTGAATTGAGGATACCTTGTAACCTCGCTTCCCCTTTTCTACCTCTCCATAGGCTTCTTTGATGCACTGTGCTAAAGATCGATCTAAGGTATTCCCTGGATAGAACTGTTGTGGGTCAAGACCCTTCAAGATTAAACCTATGATACCAAGGATCATCACCGAATCCACAGTAATTCTTCTGTCGAGCCATAGTTATCCACCATGATAGAACGACAAAAGGAGTTTAACGCAAGCGTTAATCTTCTGGTGGAAGCCAAAATGGGGAATCTTCATTGTGTTCAATATAGTTGACTGTGCCAACCCATTAATCCATGATTACGAGATGAGCTGAGGTTTCTTTCCGGTTGTATTCATTAAATAATGGTGAGGAGCTAGAGTGGCATAGTTCTTCTGGTCTCCTAAGTTGAAGTCGTTGTTCTTCAACGACAGGATCTTCCCTAACTGACTTCCTACTATGTGAATTCCTTTTTCAATGTATGCAATGAACAAAGAGTACTAAAAATTGTGAGGGATATTGTTATGTTTAACAGGGCTGACAAGAGGCAAAATATATTCAAGCAGGATCGACGAGATCTGCTTCGTGTTAGCCAGATCACCGTGGTGCTTACTTCTCTATTCAGTTACAGGGTTAATGCGGGTGGAATGATGTTCAGTTGAAGAGGAAGCCTTTAGTCCCCTATTTGATGATGCTTGAATACCTTCTGATACAGGTCTGTCAGCCTTGAGTTTCCTAAGAACTTCCTTTATAGGCTTTTCCAAGTCGTTGGGTTCTCCCGACATTCTATATTTTAACAGACATGCAAGGTAGACAAACTAACATGCAGGGTATAGTTTCAAATAACGACGGGCAACACAACTCAACAATTTAACATTTCTTGTCTTATATCAATCATTCATGAGTAGCAAAAAGTGGTCCCAATGCAATTTTCAACGAGTTAAATAAGCGAGGTGGTCATGACGGATCTTCCAACAGATAGGAAAATGATTCCATTAATGTAAATGTATTTTTTATGGCACGGTATCAACGTCCAAAAGTGGTCCATAAGATCATAAATACGTTTCCTAACCATTCTGGAGCATCATTCTAATGGCTGGGGTGCCTCCAACGGTTATATAACTTCGCTAGGGAGAAGTCCAAATCTGTATAGACCTATTGTTCCAGCGAGGTTCAAACCCTGCGAACCTGCCTCCTATGAGGTTCTAGTCAACGAAGTCTTCCATATGGTCTCCTTAACTTCTTGTAGATTTTCCAACTTAGCCTTCTTTTTATTGAGATTCCTTGACTTCTTTCCTATTATCTAAGTCTCTTTAACTATTTCTGTAATCCTCTTTCCATTTTTATTCTTATCTTCCCCCAGCATAGTGGCTTCGCACTATCGAGGTACCCTCAAAGGTTCTAAAGTTAATATCCCTTTTTTGAACACTTCCTGCGTGGGCACACTTCTCTCTTGGATAGATAGTTCCTTCAATCCTTCTTGCATTCTTTCAACCTTGATAGCTAATTCTTTTTCTTTCTATCCCTCCTGCATTGTTACTTTTCTCTATTTCTTCGACTTATCCTCTCGCTCTTCTCTTAGTAGGTCTATTCTTCTAGCCATGAAATTCCTTAATTCTTGATTTTTCTTTTCTCTATCGTCCTCCTCTTCTTTCCTTATGATTTAATCCTTCTCAATCCAAGTCTTACCTAACAAAAGTGGGAAAAGGGCGATGTCCTCAACAAACCTAATGACCTCAAATTCTTCTTCAGTCGATGTTCCATGAACAATAATAGGTACAGTAGTTACTCTTCCACATAAAGTTATCATCTTTCCCTTAAACAAGCCTATCCTTCCTAAATAAGGTACCACAGTAGGATTTCCCAAAACTTCCCAATTTTCTTGTGTCATAATATTCACTTGTTTTCCTTCATCTAAGATTGTACAATCTATGTCAAAGTCTTTTATCCTTGCACTTATGTGTTGTTTCGATTTTAGGCTTTCTGGTAACCTGACATATTTATGAACATCCATCGTTTCTTCCAACTGTAATAACATATTCTAAACTTCCTTTGACCTTTTGTCTTTATGATTTTCTAACATACCCTTAGTCCCTTGACTCTTTTCATAATTTCCTTGTCTTATGTCCTTCCCTTCAACTTTATCAATAATCCTTGGACAATCCTCAACGTCATGACCAACAACCTTAGAAAAAAGACAAATAGGGCATACCCCAGGGAATTCCTTAGCAAGACGTCCTAACCTTCTACAATTATAACACAAATTCAATCCTCTTTTTCCCTTAAATGTTCCCCAATTATTTTTTTACTGCGCACTTCTCCTAGGATCATAGTGCTAGACCTGCAATCTACAAAAATTCTTTCTAGGTTCCTGCATCCACTTATTAGTCCAAAAAATCTTTCTATGCATAGGAATAACATATCTTTCTTCATTTCCATTAAATTTACTCAAATCAACTCTTTCTTTCAATTGTGCCCTAGCCTTCAGACTAGGACAAAATGTATTGAACATATTTAAATTCATGCTTTCAAAACAAAAAATTTCACTTATCTTTCTCTTACCAAAGCACAAAGCTTACCTCTTTTCTTAAGAACAACTTACTTTATTGGCACAAAGCTTCGTAAGTCAAGTAGAGTACTAAGCACTTCAACAACATATCTATGCACAAAGATTTTATTTTCTTTACTTCAGTTCCCAACAATCAAAGTTTTAGGTCTCGACAATGGAACTATTTGTTGGCACAAGGGTAGACCCAGGTTTCAATGCTTAACAATGCACCAACAAAACCCCGACTACCGACCCTTTAGGAAACACCTACGAAGCAGGCGAAGTCTCACTCGAGGTAGAGGGGGGGGGGTTTACAGGACGCAGGTGTCTATAACCAAACTGGGACATAGATCTGTGATAAGATCACTTCGCAGAATATTATATTAATGCTTAGGATGTGAACATGCATCAATTTATTAACCTCATTAACATCACAAAGCATAATCAAAGATATATAAGCGCAATGACAATAAGTGATTATGAACCCTAAGCACTTATCACCTAGCACTGTGAGTTATATATAACATTCATTTACCCTTAATCATAAGTAAAATACTTAAGCAATAAGACATTCATTCATTACACATCATAATCAAAGCACTAAGAAAATGCGTAATATAAATAACATTGCACAAAGAAAACCATGAGACACCATATATACGTGGTTCACCCCATGGTGGAGCTACATCCACAAACTGCTTCACCTCTTTATCATTCGTCAAGATCTTACATCCAGTCACGCCTATGCACTAAGCCACAGATTTGAACTTTGCACAAGACATGAGATCTGCGCACTAAGCACTAGATCCTCCTTCTTCGCCTTCCAAAACTAGGTCAAATGCACAAAGCCAAAATATTTTCTCATGGAACTTAGCACCTTCTACAAAATCACAATCGAGCACAAAGCCTCGACCACATAAATTCATTTTCACAAAGAACTTATGTTTCACACAGAACTACTATATCTTCTATAATACATTCCTCTTTGTTTATAGTTTACAAAACCTTAGAATAGGGCCTAAACATGGGGAAAACCCATGGGATGACATCCCATAAACCCATTACAAAAACCCTAGAGGACCCCTTACTGGGTTGACATAACCCTTAAAATAGGTGAGATCCACGATATCAACTCCTCCTAGGCACTCCTACTTCGACCAACATGTCGAAGTCCAAAAGTGGGCCAAAACTGACCAAAGTTTCCCAAAACTTGTTCGAGGGCCAACAAGGATTAGGATGTAGACCTCCGCATGAGGAGAAGGAGAAGGAGGTTGAGGGCAGAGAGGAGTGCATGCGAGGAGAAAGATGGGATCGAAGGAACAATGGATAGAGGAGGAGGAGGGAACATCATTTGAAACCTTCACTCAAGGAGAAGAAGGTCGACAATCAATTCAACATGGTATTATTTCTCTTCTTTTAAGTTTTCTGGTACTTTTATCTTGAAACGTGCCATGACCATGTTCACATTATCCATTTTATATTTCAATCTTGGGATCATTAGTATCCCTTTCATTATTGCAAATTCCCAAGGTTTTTCCACACATCTTGCAAACCACTACTAAAATAAAGGGAACCCAACACCATCAATTAAGAAAAAAAAAATGGCAATGAGAGAGTTGTGACCGTATACCAACTAATTTGTCCCTTTAAAAAAACTTCATTGATGTGTGAGTGAGCAATATGTCTTTGAGAAAAGACCAAACATCTATCCCCCCCACGTACATTCAATAAGGTGTGTGGGATAAACAAAACCTCAAAACAACAAAACATCCACAAGAAGCTACCTAAAACCCTAGTATCATGCTTAGAGATTAATGTAAAGGCTTTGATCTAACACCTTAGGCCTATGAACCACTACCAAAATAAAGGGAACCCAACACCATTGATGAGGTAAAAAAAAAAAACTAAAATTCAATTCAATTATTTCAATCCTTAAATATTATGCTCACCACCCCCATCAATATCTCTTTTGTGTGGAGAATATTAGGGCCAAAATTCACTCATGAAAATCAGACTTAAAAAACTATAAATGAAGTAAAATTCAACTTTAGGTTTGGCATAGTACTCATGTAGACAAAACCATAAAGGGAAAATATTTCATTATCATGCAACCCCAAAATGCTTTATAGCACCCAACTAAATTCTCCCTCAAATTTGAGATTCAAATACTTACATAAATTTTGATAAGAAGGGGCACCTTGCCAAGCTTGGAAACCTTTGCACTAGTAGTTCCATGTGTTGGAATATGGGGCCACCACTTGTCCTTTTGAAGCTTCCATGTTGTGATCATCAATACCACATAGTTGAATATGATTAGTCCACACATCCATTAAGTCAACCCTGATATTGTTAGTGTGGAAGTATGACACTTTCTAGGATTGTCATATTCACCTATAGTCTCTATTTACTATTCATGTCAATGTTTTATCTTCACCCACTATGCATATGTTCCATCCTTGTCTCATCTTGAATGAACACCATGTAGGGAAATCTTGTGATTTTAATCATATTTCATCCCATTTGTATTCCATGTCTCATCCCTTCAATTCTACATGGTTTTTTCTTGGACCTAAAACATTATAGAATTCGATTTTGGTATGAGGTCAAGTCAGTGGGAAGTGTTGCACAACTAGACAACAAAATAATCTCACTCCACCCATTCTAGTATTGGACCGAAAATATCATAAAACACATGTTTAAATCAAGTATTGGTGTTGTGGAAGGATCCATGCAACACCGAGGAACATAAGGGTCAATATCTACCCAGGATCTTGAATTCGAAAACATTATGAAACACAATCATGCATTGTATCATGTTGAGCACCACCTCAATTTTTTTGTTGCATGTTCGATTGATATATTGAAAAATCACCATTTAGGTATGTATAATCTTTTGATTATGTCCTCTAGATATTATGAATCTGTCAGTGTAGGTTTATGGTTCACCAATGGATAAATTCTAACATGAATGTATGGTTCACCATATCCATGGTAAAATGATGGTTCCTTTTCCATACCCATGCTAACATATTCACCTCATTCCTTCAACTATTCCTTTCAGCGAGAATCAATGACACATGCCCTCACTAATGTCACCTTACAATTAATATTAGTGCCTTCAATGGTTCCTTTTCAAAATATTGATAATATCACCTCACCATAATCAATGCCTTTGATGGTTCCTTTTAACATCATCACTTCGTGTCTTCATTCATGTCACCTCATGATAATTCCACATCTAATGCCCTCACTAGTTGTAGGCTAGCATTTTCAAATTTCATCCTCCCTCATAATAGTTGTTTCCTCTCACCTATATTTCCTTCGCTAGTTCAACCCTAGTGTGGTATCCTCTCACCTCTTGTCTCCTCTCTCTTTCACCTTTGCTTGAATCTTGTGTTCTCATGTTAATTGTTGTCACTATCCCTTCCCTACTTAAGGAAATTTGTTAACCTTTGTTTTGTAGAAACACAGATTTGTTGGGTACTAATATCACCATGTTTACACCTCTTATGTCTTGTCAAGGTTAAGAATTTGCAGATAACATAAAAATTTGAAATCCTTATGCGACATTCCTCGTATGAAACAAGGATTTGTATCATTTTTTATTTATTACATTTTTATTTTCATTGTTTGACATGAACACATTTATTCACAACATGTGGGTTCATAATTAAAAAACCCCTCTAATCCTTATGAGTATTTAAGATGTGTATGGTGGTCTCTATAATAATAAAAGTTTACTATGTTAGAAATTATGACATTTGATTCAATGTTGTATAAGTGTACTAAGTGAACTATGGCATTTTCATGGTATTTTTAAAATTTGGGTCATTTGTCTTCCATTTATCTGGATAATTAGCTCAATATACTTTTTGTCATTAGCAGTGCACACATAGTAATAAATCAAGAATGTATTTATTTTCTTAAAACCTCTTGCTTCTTCCCATAGCTAGTTTTCATCGAAGTTGAAATTATTCCATTTCATTTTCTTGTTGCATGGTTTAAAGAGTCGAGTTGAAACACCATCAGTTTCATGACCACTCCTTTGAGTAACAACAACCTAAAATCAAGAGCTAATTAAAATTTATCTAGAAACTTTTCTAGGGCTCTTCAAACCCATCTTAGCTTAGGTGTAGAGATTTGGAATAGGATTGTGAGAATAACTTTCCAAAGATGCTAAACAAACATAAATCTTTGAGTTAGGAAGTAAAATCCAGTTGCTATATCATTGACTTTTGGAAGCCATTCTAACACAAGGGTCAAGCATGAGGTTGCATTGGGGCCAATAGAGTAATCAACCCTTCTTTGTTGGTCTTGGTGTTGACTGTTGACTGCCCCCCCTCTACTTTGGTATAGTAGGTGGTACCACAGAGGACATAATATTTTAGACTTCCTACCCAAGGTGACAACACAGGGAAGGTGGTGTTGTACCTGGGATCGACGTTGGATAGACTCACTCAAACTCCTTGGAGGGTTTCCCACTACTCGGTGAGGTAACTTGCACCAGGGCGTTAGTTCGTTAAGAAGGTTGTCAATGTAAATTTCCCACCTGCCGAAACTCAACCCCTTCATGCATTGATCCTGCGATGTTGGATTTCATCACCAACTAGTGCTTCTTTATGATAAGGTTTTTTTTCATGCTTGACTCCTAGATTAATTAGTATGTGCTAGATTGCATTAGTGGTATGTGTGGAATCCATCCAAACATTTTCAAAGGGCTAGTCAGTGGAATATATATTTTTTTAATGTATTAAAGGATATCTCTATTAAATAAGTCCCCACAAGATAGTAGAGTATGAAATCGAAAACTATAAGTGGCCTAATTAAATCAACATCATCTTCATCTCCTAATATTTCCATTTCAAAACTAATGAAACATTCCCTAATGGCATCAGTTCCGGGGTATTCCAGCTAGCATCGTGTCCTATTACCTCAACTTGTTGGCATGTGTCACTTGACTCCAAACATGCCCCTATAATTCCTAGATAGTATACCAATAACGATAGAGCATAATACAATTGTGAAAGAGTAACACTATGGTAATCATTATGATCTTACTATGATACCAATAGGATACGAGTTATGAACTAGTGTTACATCTTGATTGAATGAATGTTTCTATCATTAATGGTGTTATAGGACATAAAATCAAACATGTATTTGTCATATCTATCTTCATTGAGTGAGGGAAATTCAGGTAGAATAGAGGAAGGTGAGACATCTAGTAAGTCTAACAAGTGGAGATCAACTCGAGGTGAGAAGATTAGAAGAAAATTCCATAGACACATGGAATTGTTTCTTGTGAAAGGGGGATCATGTTCTTATGATCATCAAATCATAGATAACATCGAGGTTCCCTTGAGGTACAAACATATAGTGAAACGATGGGTACCCAAGGATCTTCCTGAAATAAACATTGATTTTTGTGTAAACGAAAGGATATACCAGATTGCTACATCGTCATTACATGGTTTGGGAATATTTTCCATGGATGGAATAAAGGTCTCTTACGAAGAATTAATTGAATTGATGGAGTACATTGGACCCTGTTATATCTACAAATATTTCATACGAATAGTCCAATATAAAAAACGTATGCGAAGATATGGCTTGGCTGCAAATTATATAAATCTAAAAGACAATGATCAAAATAAAGGAGAAACTATCTATATTGACAAAAGGCTAAAAGAAACAAGGAATATTGTAGGTTTTATAAACAGTACATGACCCATGACCGCAAGTAAGCGACCCAATTGCATATTTGAGGGGCGTAAAGGAAACCGTGTATTCATATGTGCAATAAATCAATAATTGTAGGGGAAGAGTTATTGATTGATTACAATTTGAATCGAATAGATACAAATGTTGCTATTATGGGGGCGGTACGTATACTACTTTACCCAACCTATAAGAAATGACTCTTATATTTTATGATTTTCATTATGTTCTTTATGGTGCTAATCCATTTGGAGAGCTTCGGTCTATTTACTCAGTGTAACCTATTTTTGTTATCAATAATAACATTCCTCCTTGGATGTCAATAAAGAGGGAGGATTTCTCATACATTTGAATTTATCTCTTGTGATAATGATAACTACTCTAATTTTACTGTAATGTGGCAGGATGATTGTGGTAAATCAAAAGAGGCCTCAGAACAGGTAAACGAACAACAATTTTCGAATTGCATTTAATGTATATTTTATTTCTGTGGTGATCAATTATTTTATTTGTTTACATAACTGAATTATCATTTATTTTGTTGAATATGTAGTCGGCGGGACATGATTTTCATGATGATTCAGTGAACGAAATTTATTTGTATGAATCCCCCGACCCTATGGTTTTAATTAGAAAAAATATCAATAAAGAAAACAAGGAACTAGCTCACTTATTAGATATTCTAGATCAAACTCCTGAGGTTGAAGAAAGGATCAAAGAAGTTATGACAAGGCTTAAGAAAATAAGTTAATAACCATAACTTCAAGTGGTTTTATTTTTATGTCATAAGATCAATTATGAAATCTTGATTTTTAACTTTACATTATCTAAATGAAAAAATGCTTTCTTTCTTATATAGAGATTTTTGGATCCTGTTGACACCAACATGCATGTTGTCGGTAGTAGTGTCACTGCACAAACGCCACAGGGTCCTGATGCAAGCCCTCGTATAGCTACCAGGATGTAGCTATTCATATCTCCACCTTCCACACCATTAGGTGGGAGCCATGACATGCACACCGAGGAAGCTACCACACAGGTAGGCTCTGGAGGTGGTGACGAAGATTAAGCCGATGATTTGACCAACTATATGGTTGAGTTTCCTAAAGAAATATGGGTGACCAACACAGGGACCCTTAAGGGCACATTTATGGTGAACGAGGAAGGGCTTCCATTAAATAAAGTTAAAGTCCTAGGTAATTTTTAAAATTTTAATTGTTTCATGTTCTCTATGTAGACAAAGATAAATCATCTAAATTATTATTTTTAAATTAATAATAACATAATCATTTTGCATGCGGGGAATAAAGATTTTTATAGTTCCTTGGAGAATAAGGCTTTCATGATTTTTGGTCCCACCATATGGGAGAGGTGGAATTCCCATAATTCCAACCTCAAAAAAGAATTGATGGATTATCTTGAAATCCTTTTTGGTGTAGACACATTTAATAAGACCTTGGCCACCGTTGTAGCTGGACAATATTTAAGATATATACGAGAAACATATAGGAAACAATTGAAACAAAATTATAGGTACAATCATCCTCTGATGATTCCAGAGAGGGAGTGGAAGGCCCTAATTGAGGACACAAAAGAGAAGAAATTGACAGATGAAGGAAAAAAACCCTCCGGTCCCAGAAGGTAAATTACAATTTCAATTCAATACCTTCAATTTTTTTTAGATGTAAATACAATTGTGGTATATATTAACATACTTAAAACTTTTGATGATAGGTTGAATGACACGTCAAAGGAAAAAAAAGAAAGGCTTTCCAAATGTGGCCAACACAGGCTAGGCCAGGGCGGCTACTTGAAGTTGCAATCATGAATTGTAAGTACCTAAATATCTTATTAGTATCACCTTACAAATTTTAGGTAATTACAACGAATAACATTAAAAAAACATACTCTTATGCAATGCAGGGTGACGAGTTTGGTGCTGAAACCATGGAGGAAGACCTCCAACTTGGTAACAAGTACGGCTTTAATGTTGTAGTTAAACATCAAAAAATCTTGGGATAGTTACCAAGAACCACTTTGCAAGATAAGATAAATAAAATTCAATCCAAATTAACATTTATTATTAATAAAATACAGTCATGTTGGATATTATTAATATTTGCAACTTTGTTTTAATCAGGGGCGCAACATTGTCAACGAACGCACTAGTATTGGAGAGCAGTGTGTTGATAGTAGTTTTCAACCAGAAGATGGTTCTCCCATGCAGTCCCAATATTCCACAGGGGTGCATCCCCATGATGGTGATATGACCGAGCTGGCACATGATAGTAATATGGCTGTATTTTAATCATATACTTAATAATTTCGTAGTTATACATTTTGTACTTCTATTTTTTTTACTTATACATTTATGATTGTCCTTATAAAGTTTGTTGTCTCAATGGTAGAGAATATTGTACTTGAGGTTCATACATTTGAAGAGGAGAATGTGGGGGAAACCATTCCAACGGTGTCGACCAGTGCAATAGGTAAATAATGACATTGCATGTGTTTTTTTTAATATTACTGAACTAGTTCAATGATATTTAAAAACTGGCCATCTAAATTTTGTATTTTTTTATTTTGTAGGTGATGTCTCATCACAGTGGCCTCCATTACCCCATGAGTATCCCAAGACTAGGCATGCTCTGCGTGAGAGGACACAATAACAATTATATTTTGAAGAGAACCCACAGAAAGAAGACGTAGATATTGATGAAATGCTTAGGAACTATAGATCTAAGAAGAAGAGGTTGGCTAAAAGTACCAAATGATGATGTACATGAATATTTTAATAACTATTTAATATAAAATCTTTTTTCTATGAAACACGTTTTTTTACTTGTTGGGTCACCAAAATGCCATTCTTTTACCAAGCTTTTACTTCACTTTTCACCATATTCCACTTTCTCGTGGCCTTACAGATCTATTATTTTCCAAAGCATTAGTTTTAGTATTTTGAGTGAGTTTATGATTAAATATTGGAAAAATAACATGTTTTCAATTATATATCAAAGTGGGATGAGTTCTATGATGTTTACAGGTACATTTTAATACTCCAACCAAGTCATATGATGGAATAGAATAAAGCCTCTTTTCACATCAATTTCCATTCTCTAGTTTTTAGATGTAAAGTGCTTTAGTGTAGTGTATGATGTCATGGGATAGTTGTTACTTTTCTCTTAAGAGAATTGAGATCACTCCAAATGGATCAAGGAAACATGTTATTTCATTGTAAACAATTGTGAATATTGGTATGTATATATGTTTTTTTTTGCTGTAAATATTTCAATAGATTTGTATGTTGGGTATTGGGGAATTGAGAGTGATG
>JASDQU010108794.1:42626-59514 GCA_032191745.1 Picea mariana
GGCCATAAGATATTCCTCCTTCATGTGATGGGCCTTGTTCATTAGAGAATAATTTATTACAGTCATTTAATCTTGGATAAAACCTCCCTCGATCCAATGGAGCAACAACAAAGTCAATGTTGACTTCGTTGTTGCTACTTCAAATCAAGGGAGGCAGTTTGATCAAATATTAGACATCTGGCTCTAATAAATTATTCTCTAAGCCAAGAGGAGCTCATTCAAGCATGTTCTGACACTCTTGTAAAAATGCATCTTAGAGTAAATAATGTGCTACAAATATGACTTGTATTTATCTTTTAGATATTTATGGAGGTTGAATGATTTTGGCAGGTACTTTAAGATCTTTCTTCGTCGAATGAGAGAAGATCGAGACTAACAGAGGGTCATACAGCTGAAGAGAAACATGTGGGGTCAACCATTCCAACTGTACTATCGACCAATTCATCAAATCAGGTGTGATTACTCCTTTTAGCATAGTTTATATCGCCATCAATTCTAGTTATGTTTAATGTTTTATCAATTGTTATGTGATTATTTATTAATGTAGGGTTTGTTATGTGATAATTTATTGAGATACATCATTTGTTAAGTACTTTTCATGTTCTCTCCTTGCACCCAGTAATGGTATATACGAGTCCATTTATATTGAGTGAAAGAAACCTTGGCTTCCTGTAGGGATTGATGAAGTGTTAGTTCATGCATCTACTGCTAGGGGTCCTCCTAGAATAAGGCCAAATGAACTGATAAAAATTTCCATAAATAATGTTGTTTTACTATGCCTCCTTTTTTCTAGGAATTATTCCAAATCATGGAGCATGTATTGTCCCATCCATCCTAAATATCCTTGCATGTTGATCATGAAAACCCAGAAAGTGCTTCAACAATACAATTTTCCTCCTTTACACAATGATACAATTTTTCTCCTTTGGTACAAGATGGAAGCTAAGTAGTATGTCTATGCATATCAATTAGAATAACATGGTTAGAGTATCTCCTCTAATTAGTGCATGACTCAATATAACAATCATAAACTAGAGGACAACTTAGGTCAAAGGGAGTGATTTTTCGGGTTATGATGAGGTTGCAAAAATTAGAGCTTCCACCGAATCAATCTTAAGCTAAAAAACACTTTCCTTAACAAGGCTTCATCATCTAGACCAAGGTGCAACAACATGTGTTTGAAGAAGTGAATATGTTGAAGCTATGCACTAAACCTATGCTTACACTACTATATGTTTCTCATCCTTTTGATATAGAAGATGATGCATATGACTATGGGATAGGTATTTTTCTAACACAACAATGTCGTTCCATTGTGTTTTACTTAGAGACATTCAATGACGCAATCCACAACTTTTGAAGTTATGATAGAGAGATGTTCTCTATTGCTTAAGTAGTTCACTAGTGGAGACACTATGTATAGGGAAAATAAATTGTTATTCAATCTAACCATAAGACACTACAAAACTAGAGCAAAATTGTGTGATATAGAACACTAGAAAGAGTTCTACTATACACACAGAAATTTTGTGAAAATTTATGCAACCATTCAATAAGGATGCCACACTACCTACACAAGACTTATTATTAATTCGGTTGATTTTCATATGAATAAATATCTTTTGTATTGACTTGATAGGATGTGCTCACTTGCAAGTGAACCTACAGATTTGTTGATTTGGTAATCTCATTTCTTGAAGTTGGTTGGGGATTTTGTCACATCAAATATAGTTGCAACTTTACAAAAAAAAATTTATTTTCCATGTATGAGGCATGATGTTGAGCACCACCTGAATTGTTTTCTTGCATGTTCGATTGCTAAATTTAAAAATCACCATTTAGGTATGTATAATATTTTGATTATTTCCTCTAGATATTATGGATCGGTTAGTGTAGGTTTATGGTTCACCAATGGATAAATTCTAACATGAATGTATGGTTCACCATATCCATAAGAAAATGATGGTTCCTTTTCCATCCCCATGCTAACATATTCACCTCATGCCTTCAACAATGCCTTTTAGCTATAATCAATGGCACATGCCCTCACTAATGTCACCTTACAATTCCGAGAAGGAACGTGCACGATGGGCATTCCTGCTGAGCATAAACGAACAACTCAGTCAAGTCATGGGAGCATGTGCACACTCTTAATGCAACATATATAGAATTTAATGTACACCAAACCTCTTTATGAATAAATATGTATAGGGGTATGGGAACAACTAAGGCATAATGGGTTAGGACTTCAAGTGTTTTCAAGGATAGATAAATTGTTAGAGCACCAAGATGTGGGTGATGTGGGTGAAAGGGTTGTACACAAGGTATATGCATAGTGCACTCATGGCTCAAGTTAAAATATGGTTAAGGATTGAGTGTAAATTATGCCTAGGCTTATATGGAGCTAGGGGGGTCTATGTCATGGTCTACATCAAGCTCTAGGTCAACGTATAAATCTATATTTATCTCTATGTGGTGGTCTAGGTCATGTTCTACGTCAAGCTCTAGGTATGTTGACAAGATACTTGGAGGAATGAAACCTACTAAAATGAACATTATGACTATTTGGAGGCTTAAAGATTATGATATTGTAGTGCACCCAAATTGAAAGGACTGTTTGGAGATGGAGAGATAGTGAGATTGCAATGAACTGTTTGGAGACCCAGACATCATGAGATTGCAGTACACCCAATTTTAAATGACCGTTTGAGGAGGAAAGATGTGATATTGCATTGCACCATTTGGATTGTCATATCATATTAGGTTATGATTAGGGTTATATTCTATATTTTTTGGGAAGGGGTGAAGATTAGAAAATGCTCTGCAAAGAGAACAACATTTGCATTCATTTCTATAATTAACAAATGAATATGGAATTACATTTCATTCCCCATTAAAAGGGTGAACATCATGGTTTATCAAAACTATAGGCTTGAAATGTTGATTCAGTGGAAAAGGTTGATGGCCACTGAGATCCACCTAGATCAATTTTTGACAACATTAACTTCATCTTGGGAAACTGTATCAGAATCGATTTCCACACCATCAACTACATTCTATTACGGTACTTCCTCAATGGTTTTCTTTGTTTTTGATCTCTTAATGTAAGTTTTAAGAGGGCTTGTTTGGTCACTAGGTTGATATAAATCAATAATTTTCTATATTGTGCCCGTGAAAATGAACTTAATCTCTTTTTTTTCACTTTCTTCAAGGGAAGAATGTAAATTTTTAGCCAATAGATGAGGGACATCTATGGGCATGCCTTCAACCCAATAAATGACCATCCTCATGCAGTAATTGGAAATATCAACCTTATGATGATTCATAATTTTCCTAAGGACAAGTTGAATCAAATACTTGTATATTCCATGGGGAACATCTAGTATTCTTAAAACATTCTTGGGAACATATACCTTTCTCCCACATATTTTAATGGCCATCTCAATCTTTTCTACCCTAGGGATTTTTTGGAGTTAAATTTTTCTCCCCCTCTGCATGGAATTTATGTTTCTCTTGCAAGAAAATTAACATCTAGGTAAACACTCTACCCAAATAGTTTCAGTTCCATATCTATATCATCATAATTAGCTATGGCCATATCTATCTCTTCATTTTATAAATTGAAGGGTCCAAACATAAAGTCAAAAACCTCTTCTCTTCTTATGATATTTAGCATACGTATTAGACAATTTGTTGTGTCTCTACATGCATCAACATACTCCTATAATTTTATGACATTTAACTTTACATCCTGGGAACGACCTGTTTAAAATATTGCTCCCATGGTAGAGGATGTCTCTGTTTAAATTGCATACATGGTTTTATGGGTTCAAAGTTGAAATGGTTTTTTGAGGAATGCACACTAACATGAATGGAATATGTGGAATGAATGCACATGGTGAGGACAGCCTTGTCAAGTTTTTTTTTTTTTTAATGATTTAGGGTTATATTGGTATTTTGTTTATAAAGCACTTTTTATATAAAGAAATTTTATTATTATTGTGCATTTTTATAAGCATACTCAAGTAGATTTGTAACATGTTTTAATAATTGACTTGGGATTTTTGAGAATTAATGAAAAATTTCCATCCTCTAAAGGAGGGGAAGTACTCAAGGGTTTTCCCTAGGCATTGTAACTTGGAAAATAAAAAAATGATTGTCAGAATGTGTCAATGTAATTTTGAAAGAAAAATTAAAAATCTTTTCAACTATAATACAAACACACACACACACACACACAATCTCAAATTAAATGGTAAGAAAGATATCTTTCATGAATTTGAAATCAATCATAGGTGTGGGAGACTTACATTTACTTTGAGTTTCTAATATTATGGGACTCGAGAAACAACTCAACATACAAGGTTAACTACATATGTATATTTCCAAACAACTTGTCAAACATGGGCTCAGGGTTGTTATAAGATATTCCATAGTAGAATCAATCATACACAATGGATCAACATCCATTTTCAATCATTTTCCTTTGAAATTCATTCATATGGGATAAGGAAGAACCATTTAGGGTTTAGGCCACTAGAGAACTGCATAACATGTCAAGGCCATGCATTTGTATATTACAGGTGTGCATTTGGCATTAACAAGGTGTGCATATTCCTCCTTACTATTTAAACATTCAATCCCATGCCCTTAGCATGCAATTTCAACTTGAGGTGCTCATTTTTCCCTTACAGGGCATGGATTTCCTCAATACTCTATTTTCATGTAATTTCATAAGGCCAACATACAATTACCAACACAAGGAATGCATTTTTCTTCTTAGGGAATGAATTTTCCACCTGCCCTATTTTCATGCATTTTATCCAATTTTCCTTTTTAGGGCATGCATAATTTATCTGAAGGAATGGATTTTTCATAAGAATATGTATCCATGATATAATCATACCAATTTCAACATTGGGCATGGGCATGCATTTTCCTCAGTCTAGCGTGCATTTCAACAGGGCCATTTTTAACCATTTGACATATTTTTTTTACAAGGAAGTTTCTACCCTTTATGCACAAAAGAAGGTTTTTTGTCTGAAAATTCCCACTATGTCCTCTAAAATTAAATCCTAAGTCATAAAATACTTTATGCCTTATTGTAGGATGGGTATGTTACAATTTCCCACCCATCCAATCATCATTGTTTCCATTACTGATTTTTCATGCTAACCATTTAAAATATAATCGAAGGATTTGGGTTGTTGTTCTTGTATAAAACCATAATTCAAGATTGTTATAGTATCCACATCTAAAAATTCACACTCACACATAAGAAATACATGTTTTCATTTTAAACTCTAATTTCTACCCTTGTGCAAAATGCACACTAGGATTCACAAAAATGCACGCCAGGCTTCACAAAAATGCACACCTAGGTCTTAAAACACCTCCAACTTGAGTGATTTAGGTTGTTGAGGGTTATTAGATAATTTACACCTGTGTAGATATTTTTATTTCCATTTTCAAACATAAATGTGGCTACAATGTAAAAGAGGGAAAATCTACCTTGTAAATTGAAAGACCAAAATAGTAGAAAGTGACCTAATGGAAATGCACACCCATGCTTCTATATAAATCCAAATTTAGTTATAAGAGATTTGGGGTGAATATAATAACATTATAAATCTATCTATATCACCCTAAGTTCATTTTCAAATGAAATAGGACTTCTACCTTGAACCAAGATTGAAAACTTTCTATAAAATGGAGGGTAAAACTATCTTTCTGTAAAATGCACCCCCAATACTCATATGACCTCCAAATTGAGTGATTCAAATTATAGAGTTTGTATTTTATCATTTTATATATTGTAATACATGTTTTTTTCATTTTCAAACAAAAAACCCTCTTCTATGCATAGAGGCTAAAAACTTCCTTGTAAATGCAAACAAATGCAAAAATATGCAAAAAGGGAAAAATGAATAACAAAGTATGAGAATAGGGCATGATGAAAAATTAGCACCTTGCCAAGAAAAATCCATGCATGGTGTTGGTAATTTACATGTTACAAGTTATAGGACTATGGATATGTTGCAAACTCTAAATACTATATGCTAGGGTGATATCTCAAGTTTTTTTCCTTTCCCTAATTTCAACAATATTTGACGCAGGCGCGCCCTCAGGCAGCGTCCGCTCACAGGACCTCCTCCTTCCTTGGCATGAAGAAATGAAAATCTCTTCTAATTCCCTATCGGGAATTTTCCACACCCACAACAGTTCTCCAAAATATCTCCCCTTAGCAATCGGGAAATCGGACTTCGCGGTTTCGCGAGTCTTGTGGTCGCGTGATTTTGGATTCTCAAAACCCCGATCCCCGATGCAAGTCAACGCTGACTCTTACCTTTCTCTGTCAGAACTTGCTCCTATCGCGATTTCACTACTCGCGATTCTTAGCAACTCAGTTTTCTGACTCCCGATGCCCAATACACCGAAACTTCGACGCACACGTGAGTTGTCCCTTCAACTCCTGCCACTTCTATCAGGATTTCAGACTTCGCGGGATCGCAAATCCTGATGTCAATGTCTCGGCGCTTCTCACTACGAAACCCCGATGACTTATTCCACCTGTCTTCCACTCTGAGTCTTGTGGTCCCACACAACTCTTACATCGAGATATCGTGTTTCGTGATTCCAAGCTGCAAGAGTATCCGGTCTCCGAAATCTCCGACGCTCCAAACCCTGACTTCTTTGGATCTTCTGACACATGTCCCAATTGATGGATGGTTTTGAGTCCGTTGGAATATCGCGGATCATGATATCGCAATTCCTGTTGCAATACTTTGGAGGTTTGATCTATGAAACCCCGATACACGATATACATGTAGATCCAACAGTCCTGGCTGACATGGATCAACGCTATATCTGTCCTAAGCTTAAACCTTTAGGAATACACCACTGTATCTCCCCTGTACATCCACAAGATCTGACGACCCACGAAAATTCATGGATTCTCCTCGGAGAATATTGACCGTCCTTTCCTTCCCAATGAATTCTGCGAAAGGACTAAGTGTTCTTTTCCACGGAACTCGTTCACCTGCTCGCAAACTTGTGATGCTTCCCTCAAACTTCAAGTCACAACTTGTCCTCATTGTTCTCCAACAAACTCAAAGGCCTATCCTTCCTGAGATTTTCCCATAGCTTTAAGTCTTTATAAAGAAAACCCTCTTTCATGCACTCCTTGCGGAAAACCTTCAACAACGTCTAAGTGTTGAAGTCCCTCGACTCTACGCACCCCTGCAACAGCAGTCTTTTAGCTCTTTACTCAGGTTCGCAACCCTGAGACTTTTACCCAGCCTACACACTTCTTACACATCCCTGTGCCAACTTCACCTTTGAGGAAATGAGAACAAAAGCTATCTCCATTTGAACCCCTCTGTCAACACACTCCTTGCGGACAATTCGACTGCACTCCTTGCAGGAATTCTACAGCTCAAATAGAGAAACAATTGAAACTCATTCCTTCACCCTTTTCAGTCTTCAATTCAAACATGAAATCATATACACAACACATAAAATAAAATGTGTGACTGAAAGAAACCATTCATGAGCACATCAACATCAATACATAGAGAACAGACACGAAAACCATGAATTTGAATCAATCTCTTCTATTAATTCAAGTATCTATACATGGGTGTTCTTACACAGCTCTCTGCATGCTCTTTCTCTAATGCTACATAATTCTCAATAATACAAATGCACAATGAGGGTGTCTATATCCCATTTCCCTCTTGCGCTCTAAATCTATCAANCATTAACTATTTTAAATGTCGTCTATCTACTAAGGACGAGAGCTATCCGCTCAAGGTCCATTTACAATATACAAAGTGCGCTTCATCTTAATGGTTCATTTAAGATCGCGCAACAATTCCAAAGTGTTTTCAAAATTTGTGCTGGCTTGTCCAGCTGTCTTCCACTTCCATGCTGGCTCGCTTGATGTGTTGGCGATGCTCCTACATCATACTCCCTTGCTTGAAAACTTTTATGGGATCCTATCCATGAGCTCCTGCACGGTCTTTTCATGCTTCTGTATTTCTTCTTCAGTCTCCCAGCTGGCATCTTGAACTGGGTGGTTCTTCCATTTGACCAGATACTCGAAGTATAGCTTCTGCCTTATCTTCTTGCTCACCCTCTTGTCCAGTAGGCACTCCATCTGTGGCTTCTCTGCAACTGGCAATTATTTCATCCACTAGATCACTGGCTGCTCAACTCTAGTCTTTACTTCTCCAGCCCTGTATGGGTACAAATCTAAGATATTGAATATCGGAGATATTCCCATCCCATCGGGTAGTTCAATCTCATAAGCATTTGTCCCAAATTTTCTCAAGACCTTGCATGGTCCGATTTTCTTCATCTTTAGCTTATTGTATGTTCCCCTCGGGAACCTTTCTTTCCTCAAGTGTGCCAGAACTAGATCACCAAATTCAAACTGAAGTTGTCTTCTATGCTAATCGGCTCTGCGTTTATACTCCTGGCTTGATTTCAGCAGTCGCTCCTTCACCTGGCTGTGAAGTTCTTTCATCATCTCTGCGAACTCTTCTTCACTAGCGCTGCTAGTAGCAGTCTGTTCCGAATCTCTCAGTTCAAAAATTCCCCTCAGCTGCATACCATAAACAACCTGAAATGGAATTTTCCCTATGCTCTGATTCATTGAATTGTTATATGCAAACTCTACCTGTGGTAATATATTGTCCCACTCACTGTGGTGTTCTGTCACCAAGCTTCTCAACAAGTCTCCCAGACTTCTGTTGACCACTTCTGTATGTCCATCCATCTGAGGATGATACGCTGAACTAAATAACAGGTTAGTTTCCAGCTTCTTCCATAAGGTCCTCCAAAAATGCCCTATGAATTTGGTGTCTCTGTCCGAAACTATACTTCTCGGCAAACCATGAAGTCGAATGACCTCTTTGAAAAACAGATTAGCAATGTGAGTTGCATCACTGGTCCTCTGAAATGGAATGAAGTGTGCCATTTTAGAAAACCTATCCACTACCACAAAGATTTAGTCAACACCTCTTTGTGTCCTTGGCATCCCCAATACAAAATCCATGCTTATCACCTCCCACGGCCTCTCTGGTATGGGCAATGGCTGATAAAACCCTGCATTCTGCTTCCTTCACTTCGAATGATGGAAAAATCTACATCTGTCTACAAATATCTTAACATATGCTCACATTCTTGGCCAAAAATATGACTCATTCAATTTTGCGAACGTCTTGTCATGGCCAAAATGTCCTACCAATCCTCCACTGTGTTTCTGCTTCAGCAAGTTCTCCCTCATGGAGCATTTTGGAATACACAGTTGATTGCCTCTGAACAACAATCCTTCCTGGATCATATAGTTTATCCAAGGGATTCTATCTCTAAGAACTAGATTCTCAGCTGCTTCATACGCTTCCTTGAAATCCTGATCATCTATGTACATGTCTCTGAGATCTGCAAAACCTAATGTTTTGATTCTGAACTCCTGCAACAGTAAACACTTCCTGCTCAAAGAATCAACAACTTTGTTAGCAGTACCAGAAATATGCTTAATCACAAAAGTGAAATTCTGCATATACTCGACCCATTTGGCATGTTTTTGATTCAACTTCTCTAGTTGAGTCACAAACTGGAGTGCATGATTGTCACTATACAAAACAAATTCTTTCGGGATCAAGTAATGCCTCCATTTCTTCAACGCCTGTATGATAGCATCGAATTCTTTATCATACGTGGATTATTTCAATTTTACTTCATTCATCTTCTCGCTGAAGTACGCGATTGGCCTGTCTTCTTGACTTAAGACTTCCCCGATTGCAAATCTGCTTGCATCACATTTCACCTGAAATGTCTTCAAGAAATCTGACAACACCAACACTGGTTGTTCTGTGATCTTCCGTTTCAACAGATTGAAACTTTTTTCAGCCTTAGCCATCTAGTGAAAAGACTTATGCCACTTCTTCACTGTATCCATCATTGCTGCACTGATTCCACTGAAATTCCTTATGAACTTCCGGTAGAAACTCGCTAGCCCATGAAAACTTCGCACCTCAAAGATATTCTTTGGTGATGGCCAACTCTTGATTACTTCCACCTTATCCAGATCCATCATCAACTCATTAGCCGAAATAACAAACCCCAAGTAAATGAGCTTTGTCTTCATGAATGAGGACTTCTTCATATTTATCAACAGCTTCTCCTGCTGTAGCTTCTGCATCACTGTAGCCAAATGCTTCAAGTGTTCTTCCACTGATTTACTGTAAATCAATATGTCATCCAAATACACAATGACGAAATTCTTGATGAACTCCCTCAGGACTTCATTCATCAACCTCATGAAGGTACTTGGCGCGTTTGTTAAGCCAAATGACATAACAAGCCATTCATACAAACCTTCGTTTGTCTTGAATGCTGTCTTCCATTCATCGCCTTCTCTCATGCGAATCTGGTGATATCCACTTTTCAAATCAATCTTTGAAAATTATTTTTCTCCGCTCAAGCAATCCATCAGATCATCCATCCTCGGCAATGGAAATCTGTATCTGATGGTTATCTTATTAATCTCCCTTGATTCAGTACACATCCTCCAGCCTCCCTCTTTCTTTGGACTGAGTACTGTTGGAACAACACATGGACTCAAGCTTTCTCTGACCAAACCTTTTTCCAATAACTCCTGGACTTTCCTTTTAACTTCTTCATTTTCTTGCGGTGTCAATCTGTACGTGGCTTTGTTTGGAAAAATGGCTCCTGGTATGAGATCAATGTGATGACTCACACTCCTCATTGGTGGCAATGAACGAGGTAATTCGTCCACTATGATGTCAGCGAACTCTTCCAGTAGTTCCTGAACCTCATCTAGTAAATCATCCACTCTCGTGCTAGTCAAAACAATCCTTGGTTTCCTGACCACAAAGAATTGTGGATCTTCTTTCTTCTTAACCTCTGTAAGAAGTTCCTTCCCACTCATGAGAAGTACTGTGTTGCTTACTTCCGGCTTCACCTCCTTATCCTTTATCGGAAGCAACATGTGTGTCCTCCCATTCTTCTCTAGGGTGTATGTGTTCATTCGCCCATCATGAATCACATTTCTGTCATATTTCCATGGTCTACCGAGCAATAGATGATAAACATCCATGGGAATAGCATCACACAAGATCCTATCATTATATCCACCTATCTTGAATTCAACCAAGCATTGTTTAGTAACAGTTACCTGGTGTCCCTTCTGTAGCCACGAAACTCTGTATGGGCTTGGATGATCAGTCGTCTCCAGCTCCAGCTTCTCTACCATCTCTGTGGATACAAGATTATCCGTGCTACCACTATCTACGATGACCTTGCACACCCTGTCCTTGTTCTTGCAAGCAGTCCTAAAAATTCTAGTCCTTTGGACTGAGATTTCCACCTCCTTCTCGAGTGTCAAAAGGAATTTTCGCATCATAAGCGATCTTCCACCTTCAGCGTCTTCGGCCTCAACATCCCGCCTCTGCGCTTCGGTGATGTGAGCTTCTCCAATGTCCTTTTTTTTGGGGGGGCACTCGTAAGACTTGTGCCCATTCTTCTCGCATGTGAAACATGTGATGAATCCACCTCTTCCTCTTCCTTTACCTCTAGTACGAGGAAAAGTGTTGTTGTCAGCATAATCTCCCCTCTGCTCATTATGATGCCCTCTTTGTTCTGCATATTGCTGCCCTCTCTATGAACTTCCACCCCTCTCTGTACGAGTCTGAGGTTTCTTCCATTCCTCCTTGGGCTTCTGATATTTGTCCTGGGAAACTACTTTGCCTCTGGGCTGGCTTCTGCCTCGGCCCCTCTGACTTTGCTTTCGGCTCAGCTTCTCTTCTGCTTTCAGAGCCATCTGATAAGCATCTTCCACCGTTCAGATGGTAACCATGCTCATCTCATCCTGGATATCATATCTCAGGCCATTCATATACCTGGCAACTTTTTCATCATCACTCTCCCGATGACCTTCCCTGATGTTCAGTTTATAGAATTCCTCAGTGTATTCCTTCATTGTCATCATCTTCTGTCTCAGGTTCTGCATTCTCCTTAACAAAGTAATTTGATAATCTCTGGGGATGAATTTCGCCTTCATCTTCATAATCATCCTGTCCCAGCTCTTGATCTTCTACTTGCCCTTGCAGCGTCTGTCAGCTTGTAGTTCATCCAACCACAATGTTTCATGTCCTTTCAAGCGTGTAACAACATGCTTGACTTTCTTGTCTTCTTCGACGTCTTCGTAGTCGAAGTAAGTATCTAGAGCTCTAATCCAATCTAGAGGCTCCTCTGCATCCAATTTTCCCTCGTAAACTGGAATGTCCATCTTTGATTTTGCACCCATCCTGGCAATAGCTCTGATCAAATGCTCATTTGATGCATCTTCGGCTGCAACTTCCTCTTCATGTTCAGCCTCAACCTCACTTTCGGAATCACTTAGATTCCCAGCACCAACTATGCATTTTTGTGTTGTCTCCATATCTTCGAGTCTAGCTCGTAGATCACGTATCTCTCTTTCCATTTATGGATTCTTCAGTTGCCTACCCCTTCTCCTTGGTGGCATGGTGAATTTCCTTCTTCTCTGCTACAGAAAGCAAAGAAATTTTCTAGCTCTGATACCAAACTGACGTAGGCGCGCCCTCAGGCAGTGTTCGCTCATAGGACCTCCTCCTTCCTTAGCCTGAAGAACTGAAAAGATCTTCTAATTCCCTATCAAGAATTTTCCACACCCACAACAGTTCTCCAAAAGATCTCCCCTTAGCGATCAGGAAATTGGACTTCATGGTTTTGCGAGTCTTGTGGTCGCGTGGTTTTGGATTCTCAAAACCCCGATCCTCAATGCAAGTCAATGCTGACTCTTACCTTTCTCTGTCGAAACTTTCTCCTATCGCGATTTCGCTACTCGCGATTCTTAGCAACTCGGTTTTTCGACTCCCGATGCCCAATACACCGAAACTCCAACTCACGCACAAGTTGTCCCTTCAACTCTTGCCACTTCTATCAATATTTTGGACTTCGCGGGATTGTGAATCCTGATGTCAATGTCTCAGCACTTCTCACTGCGAAACCCCAATGACTTATGCCACCTGTCTTCCAATCTAACTCTTGTGGTCCCACACAACTCTTCCATCGGGATATCGCGTTTTGTGATTCCAAGCTGCAAGAGTATCCGGTCTCCGAAATATTCGACGCTCCAAACCTCGACTTCTTTGGATCTTCTGACACACATCCCAATTGATGGACGGTTCCGAGTCTGTCAGAATATCGTGGATCGCGATATCGTAATTCCTGTTTCAATACTTTGGAGGTTCGATCTACGAAACCTCGATACACAATATACGTGTAGATCCAACGGTCCTGGCTAACTTGGATCAACGCTTTATCTGTCCTGAGATTAAAACTTTGGGAATACACCACTGTATCTCCCCTGCACATCCAAAAGATCTGACAACCCACGGAAATTCATGGATTCTCCTCAGAGAATACCGACCGTCCGTTCCTTCCCGATGAATTCTGCGAAAGGACTAAGTGTTCTTTTCCACGGAACTCGTTCACCTGCTCGCAAACTTGCGATGCTTCCCTCGAACTTCAAGTCACAACTTGTCCTCGTTGTTCTCCAACAAACTCAAAGGCCTATCCTTCCTGAGCTTTTCCCACAGCTTTAAGTCTTTAGAAAGAAAACCCTCTTGCACACACTCCTTATGGAAAACCTTCAACAACGTCTAAGTGTTGAAGTCCCTCGACTCTGCGCACCCCTGCAGCAACAGTCTTTCATCTCTTTACTCAGGTTCGCAACCCTGAGACTTTTACCTAGCCTGTGCACTCCTTGCATGGCCCTGTGCCAACTGCACCTTTGAGGAAATGAGAACAAAATCAATCTCTATTTGAACCCCTCTGTCAACACACTCCTTGCGGACAATTCGACTGCACTCCTTGCAGGAATTCTACAGCTCAAATAGAGAAACAATTGAAACTCATTCCTTCACCCTTTTCAGGCTTCAATTCAAACACGAAATCATATACACAGCACATAAAAGAAAATGTGTGACTGAAAGCAACCATTCATGAGCACATCAACATCAATACACAGAGAACAGACATGAAAACCATGAATTTGAATCAATCTCTTATATTAATTCAAGTATCTATACATGGGTGTTCTTACACAGCTCTCTGCATGCTCTTGCTCTAATGCTCCAAAATTCTCAATAATACAAATGCACAATGAGGGTGTCTATATCCCATTTCCCTCTTGCGCTCTAAAGCTATCAAATCTAAAATTAAATTTCTATCTACCTGCATTAACTATTTTAAATTCCGTCTATCTACTAAGGACAAGAGCTATCCGCTCAAGGTCCATTTACAATATACAAAGTGTGCTTCATCTTAATGGTTCATTTAAGATCGCGCAACAATTCTAAAGTGTTTTCAAAATTTGTGTTGGCTTGTCCAGCTGTCTTCGGCTTCCGCGTTGGCTTGCTTGATGTGTTGGCAATGCTCTTGCATCAATATTGGATTTTGACACAATGTGAAAGGTTGGAGGATGCATGTCAACCATTTAACAAAATTTTTTTGAAATGTTGGAAGTATTTCCCCCAACTATTTGATGAAATGGAAACCATAAAATTGTTTCCCTTTGCTCTAATTCCTCTCATATGGGGTCATAGCTCTTGTTCCTCTCTATTATGTGTACTATGTTTTTTGGCCTATAGAAATGCATTTACATGTGTGAAATTGGTTGAATGTATTTGTATACTTTACTTATATTGCTTCATTTTATTTTCTTGTAACAGTGACTACTACATATGAGCGGATTATTCCAAGAAAATTCTCCACTCTTCAAATAGTTTCATATTTTTTTTAAACATGGTGGGATTTTTGTCGATATTGCCACGAAAGTTCATCGCAATATCTACAAAAATCTTATTTAAATCTAGTCATGATTTTTGTCGCTATAGCGACTAACTTTCATGGAAATAGCAATGCAAATTTTTCCTATCTCATTGGTTGGTGTTAATGGCTAGTTGACTATTTTATCTATATATACGTGACTTTAAGAGACTTTGCGACACAATTGCTATAGTTGCAACACTGTTCTTGGCTTTTGTTTGACTTGTTTATTTTTTCCGTCACCCACCGGTTGAACAAATCCAATTCTCGATCTACATAGCTCAGATTTTGAACTTGCAAGGTTAGTATGTTATTTTTTATTGATGTACTCATTTAACTTGTAAATTTTTTTTCAAATGTCCAAATTTCATTTAGCTTGTTTTTTCCTTCATAATATATTATAATATGTGTAGTGCCATATTTCATGTCTTTAGTTTTTGGATCTAGTTAGTATATTCTATGGAAAAGTGTATGTGGATTCCATAATATTCTCGGTTTATGGAATCCACATACCCTTTTCCCTTCAATTGTAGCTGTAATATCTCTCTCTTTTCATTGATAAAGATATGGAATTGCTCTTGAAACTCAACCCTGATCAGTGAAATGATAGTAATTGATTGTCATTTTCTTCTCTCTTTTAATTTTTAAGACCTGACAAAAAAACACCAACAAATCTTGATTGAAGCTTTGATACCACTTGTTACATCCCTAGTACCCAAAAGGGATCACACTTGCATAAATTGAAAATAATATAACAGTGACAATAATGGTTGGGATACTTGCACACCTAATGGTTGACAACTACCACTTACTAATTCAATTAAATGAAGGAAGAAATCTCCATGAATAAAATATTGAAGTTGATTACTATATTGATAAATGATAAGTTATGGTATATATAAGATAGGGAGGAAACTCATGTTTATAACAACAAGAGTAATAACTGCAATTAATATATTGTAATAGTTCCCTCTTCCGCATAAATTCTTTGCTATCTTCAACATTTCTTTCTTCCGCATATAAATTAAGAGAAATATTAATAACATTTCCCTCTCCCGCGTAAATTCTTTGCTATCCTAAACATATTGTAATAAATAATGGGTAGGTTGGCATTAGTGACAAGATAGCCTATTGATATTACACATAATTATTAATGTATGAGAGATCATTCATTATTTAAGCATGAAAAAAAAAACCCAAGACTAAATATTTTGGTTGACGTGATCGGGTCTGTACATTTTGAAAAACAAAGTACGAGAATTTCCATTATTTAAGCATGAAAAACAAAACCCGAGGCTAAACGTTGTGGTTGATGTGATCGAGTGTGTACATATGGACGGAGGAGAAAGTGCTATATTTCCTGCTTTAGCAGGGACTAATAAGATACATAAACACTAACCCTAAACTTATGTTAGGTATATATGTTGTTATTATATAAAGAAAACATTTGTACACATATGACCTTATTATAAACATGTTATCTATGTCGTCATGATGTTGATCCTCTACATATATGATCACCTTATTGTAAATATGTTGACCTTATTATAAATATGTAGGTCACTGCAAATAAACATATCATAATCGAAAGGAGTAGCCAAAATATAAAAAATTGACAACTTATTGTTTGGTATGGTGTAGGTAAGACAATTGCTTGTCAGGACAAGGATTTGTCACAATGAATGAAAATGACAGGAAGCTTGCTTGGTTAAGAGCGACATTAGAGGCAAGGGGCGATGGAAAATGTTATTTCCCTTGCTATGATTGCAGAGGCTTGCAAAATAGAAGAATTTTAATAACAATAGCCCAAAAACATTGTAGGGAGAAGGGGCACGCTGAAGGGGGTTATGAATATCGTCCCTTGGTAAGAGGATTCAATATTTAATGTGTTCTCTGTAATAATCAGTATGTCATGAATTTTAGCAATATTTCTTATCATGATTTTTATATTTTCTATACACACGAACTTTTCTATGTTTTTCTTAAATATATAGACGATTCCCCCAAA
>JASDQU010108794.1:63529-84690 GCA_032191745.1 Picea mariana
CTTTGACTACTTTGACCTTTTGGGGCTTCTAGATGACTCATGAGGGTTCTCCAACTTCACATGGCCATAACTCTCTAACTGTGAGGAGTTATGTGACGTTCCACATACCATTGGAAATGGCATGAAATGTACTATCCATCTAGAATAATCTTACCTATAAATATATCAAAATGCATACCATTATCCATCAAGCAAACTTGGTTTCATTACCCAAACCTTTGTGCTACCAAAATTTTCTACCGAACTTTTTTCAAGGGTTGAAATCAATGAAAACCAACCCAATTAATCAACAATATTCCTCTTTGGCATTGATGGAAACACTTTGATTCAATAGTGAAGTCATATCACTCATGCTCCCCATGTGACAATTGCTCCCCTTGGAACCATGCCTCTGTGCTATGCATCTGATAAACTCCCCCTTTGTCATCAATGGAAAAAATATCTTTCCATTCGGGGCTGCTCCCCCTAATTGAATTGTCCTTGGGAATACTCCCCCTGACTGGAATCTTCTTGAAACTGATCTCCCAAGCTGAACTGTCCTCTCTATGGTGCTTCCTCATGTAAATCTAAGACATATAAGATAAGCATTCAAAAACATTCCTTTTCAAGTAGAAATTACTCTGAGTCTCTGGAGAAGATACTCAAAGGCTTCCCGTGGAAGAATTTTTGTAAAGATGTTTTCCGCTTGTTCTTTTTTGCCCACATACTCAACTTTGATGTTGTTCTCTGCAACATGTTCCCATAGAAAGTGATACTTGATTGGAATGTTCTTCGTCTTGGAGTGCATCACCAGGTTCTTTGAGATACTGATGGCGCTTGTATTATAACAATATATTGGAATGGGCTCATCATACTCAACTTGTATATTTGTCAGAGTTTGTTTCATCCATAGAACCTGTGTGCAACATGATTTTGTTACAATATACTCTGCTTCGGCTGTAGATAAGGATAATAATGATTGTTTCTTTCTTAGCCATGATACTAAACACTCACCCATGTAAAATGATGCTCCATTGGTGCTTTGTCGATCATGAATACAACCTTCCCAATCTGCTTCTGCATAGGAAATAAGTGAAAAATCCTTTCTTTTTGGATACCATAATCCAAACTCTTATGTTCCTTTGAGATATCTGAAAATCCTCTTCACTACTAAGACATGTGATTCCTTTGGTGCTGCTTGAAATCATGCCACCTGTCCAACTGCTTGCATTACATATGGTCTGGATGCTGTCACATATAGTAAGCTACCGATCATTGACCTATATTGCCTCTGGTCTGTAGACTTGAATCATCATCTTTGCTCAACTTCCAACTAATTTTCATAGGAGTGGTAACTGGTTTGCAATCTTCCATTCCGAACCTCTTTATCATTTCTCTGATATACTTAGTTTGAGAAATGAAAATTCCTTGGTTGCTTTGACATATATGAAGACCCATAAAGAAGGATAGTTCTCCGAGTAATGACATTTCAAATTCATTATGCATATCCTTTTCAAATTTCCGGCTTAACCTGTCATCAGTACTTCCAAAAATAAAATCATCAATATAAACTTCAATTAATAAAATACTATCTTGAGTTACCTTGATGTAGAGGTTGTTGTCTGCACTTCCTTTTCTGAACCCTACCTACTATAGATATTTATCTAGTCTAAAGTACCATGCTCTAAGAACCAGTTGTTCAATGTAGACTTATTCTTCAAGTTCCATTTTCAAAAAAGTTTATTTCACGTCCATATTTGTCCATACTGTTCAAGACTCTGTCCATAATTTTGACTCATATGTCACTGTACTATCATGAAGTACTAATACAACTAATTAATATATCATATTGTACTTCTATTAACTGAATGCACTGAAGCTGTCTACTCAAATTATGCAAGCTGCTCGAAGGATGGTTCTTTGGTCTGTCTCAGCTACCGCATAGACTCCCCCTGTCTATTATTCATATTATGTGGGAGTCTCTAAGCTGGGGCTCAAAACAATTCCTACTTTGAAGTATATTCATCATCATCTGCATTCATAGATTCATCATCTCTTTGAGATCTGACTTCTTTCTTTCTATCTGTGGATTCATATTTCACTACAGTTCCTAAAAGTACAATCTCTTGAACATGTTCCTTATTTACCTACCCTTCTTTTCATTCAGTTATTTTCCAAATCTTTCTATATTTGACATCTTTCCTTTTATCTGTAGATTTTTATTCATCTTGTTTTATTTCCAATCTTGTGATATCTGGGACCTGGTATTTGTTCACGTGTTCTTCATGTTTTGAACAATCACTGTCAACATATCAACCATGCTTCTTATGCTTAGCTTGTAGAGCGAGTGTGCATTCTTCATTGCTATATTGATTTTTCTTTCTTATCCATGTTCTCTTATGAGGCTCATGTGTGTGAATGTTGTTGTTCTATTGTGGTTCTCTAGGAAGGACTGTCATTCTACAATCTTTAGCCATGTGTCCAAAGTTATTGGACTTGTAGCATTCCACTTCAATTCTCAATGATTCAAAACTATTGTAGCTTCTTCTCTGTGTTTCACTAGGCATTATTGGATAACCATTTTGTGTATGACTTTCAAAGTTGTTTATGTTCTTGCTATTAGCTCTGCAATTTACAGCTTTATGTCCAAAATTATTGCATGAATAACATAAACCCAAAAAGATAGTTTGATACCTAGGAGTTGAATATCTTCTGAAAGGAGTTACTCTTATGAATCCTTATTCTTCCTTAGGTCTATTTTTTCTATCGGTCGACTCTAAAATCTGAATCTTCTCGATGGAGGAGTGTACCTATAATATTCCTTGTAGGTCTTCCTGTCCCCTTTGGTTGTTTCTGCATAACGTTTTTGGTATGTTTCTTGTTCTGTTTCTATGCATCTTGATCCTGTTTCTATCTGATTGTATCCAAATATGGACTTGTTATGATTATTCCTTTGACTGTTGATAATGTCATCCAAAACTTTTGAGTTGTTCTTCATATTTTTCTTTTGAGGATCCTTTCTCAATGTGACAATCTCTTCTTCCAAATTTCCAATGATCCTGTCTCTTTCTTCTAACTGTTCTTTGAGTGCTTCTGCAATTATTTTATATACTTCTATTTGAACCTTCAATTCCATGATGATTTGTTCTATTTCTTGAGTTTTTTCCTTCTTGTCTAGTTATCCTTGTAGCTTCTTATTTTTCCTCTTTTCTCTTATTATAACTTCTAGGACAGTCAACAATTCTTCTCAGTAGTCAACTTTTGCCTCTTCATATTCTTCTTCGGTGTCTTCTTTATCAGAGTCTTCTATTTCCATGAATATAACTCTTTATGTCTCACTGTCACCGACTTCATCTTCATCTGATGAGGAGATGTCTTCTTTGGTGCATAATATTTTCTTGAAAACTTTCTCTGTGATTCCTTTGCCTTTATATGTTTGTTTGCTATTTGAGTAATCTTCATCATTCCCCTTATTTTTCTTATGAGGACATTTGTTACCAAAATAACCAATACCATCACAATTAAAACAAATCAATGGAAGCTACCTTTATATTTGTCGTTGGTTCCCTTGTTCAATCTCTTGACAAAATTGGCCATTTCTTCATCATCTTCCGAGATGTCACTGTTTCTTCTATGTTCTTTTTCTTTTTGCTTTCCCTTTTTCTTTGACCTTTTGGATGCTTTGAAATCTTCTTCTTTCATATCTTGAGTTTCTTGTTCATTTCTCCTTTCATATGCAGTGAAGATTCCATGTAGTTTGTCCATGCTTATTGAGTCTAGATCTGTTCTTTCTTCTAGTACTGATATCTTAGGATCAAATCTCATAGGAAGAGATCTTAGTACCTTTTGAACAATTACAAATTCTTTAATTTCTTCTCCCAATCGTATGATTGCATTTATTGTTTCATTGACTCATAATAAGTAACTTGCAATATTCTCATCTTCCTTCATCTTTAGTTGTTCGAACTAGCCTCTATATGTTTAAAGATTTGTTTCTCTGACTTTTCAATCTCCTTCATAAATATTTTTAAGTTTGTCCCAAATCTCTTTAGTGGATTTAAAATTCATAACTTTGGTGTATATTGATTCACCAAGACCATTCAGAAGTGCATTTGTGTCTTTGGAATTATTTTGACCGAGTTTTATTTCTCTTTCACTTGTTGGTGGAACTGTTGATTCTTTGTATCCTTCTACTATAGATTGCCAAATTTCAAATCCTTGTGCCTGTATATATATTTTAATCCTTCTACTCCAGAATGCATACTTGTGTCCATCAAACTGTGGTATTCCATATTTATACATGTTGTTTCTCTCCATGATCTAGCTTTAAGTGGTTAAACTGATTCTTGAAGGAACTGGCTCTGAAACCAATTGTTGGATTACTGAGAGGGGGGGTGAATTAGTAATAGAGAAATAATCCTTTTTAACCAAAAAAATACAAGTGTTATATCAATGTAGCATTATCATCCAATAGTTGCAGAGTAAATAAACAATGAACAAATGAGCAATCATACACATACACAGTACACCAGTTTTTTTACGTGGAAACTCAAAGAGGGAGAAAACCACCGAATTCTTTTTATTATATGTCTTTAAAATCTACATTCATTGGAAGCACCAAATTCCTTTGTTTTCCGGCTGCAACTGGAAGGAGGCTCCAACCCCCTAGTTTCTCATGATACAACTTGAGGGAAGCTCCATCTCCCCAATTCTCTGGCTACAACCAGAAGGAATATACAACTCCCTATGTTATCCGGCTACAAATGGAAGGTGGATACAACCACCTGTCCTTACCCCATCCAACCTCCCTTACGTAGAAGTAGAATGATGGAACCACTGTCACACTATCACTATGAGATATACTACTTTAAACTTGTACCAATCAACCTGTAATCAACCTGTAACAACCTGTACCAATAACCTGTTTCAACATGTACCATACATCAAATTGTACCTCAACATGTACCATAAACAAATACATAAACCATGCACCAAACCGGTACAAATAACCCATCACAATAACATGTCCAAACAACCTGTAATCAACCTATACAATAAACTAGTGCATCAACCATGCACCAACCTGTACCTCAATCTGTACCATCAATGAGTGAATCAACCATGAACCAAATATGTACCAATCATGCACCAAATACACATAAACTATGACTCATCAATATGTACCAACATCATCAACTATACACCTCATGTATGTGCCAAATCATCAACTACTTGTCTCAACCATGTACCCAACATGTACCTCAACCAAAATCTCTCATCAATTTCATCATCCAAATATGATTTGTAAATCTATAATAGACCTGGTGTATATGATCACATACCTACAAACCTTCCTTAACTTTAACAACAAGAGACTAGCATTTTAATCAAACTTTACTTTAGTCCCATATGACTAATTTTGGATTAGTCAACAACCCTAACTTGAAATAATCCTAAATATGTACCTGTAATGAATAAAGATATGAAAATAGTACACAATGTTGTTCAATGTCTTTTATGTAATTCCTCTAGGTTTCACTACTTGGAACCTCTTAGAAAATGAGTTATAGCAAAAATGGCACATCTTGTTGAATTCTGGCTTTTTCTAGAGAACGAAATTGTAGAGCGAGCTCCGCATGGAATATTTGTTGTATGGATCTTAAAATGGTACAAAAAATACTATAGACTCTACTCTAACCAATACATTTGGTATTACTAAATTTGGAGTTGTTATTAAGAAGTTATGATGTTTTTATGTGAAACACATGTTTTAGACTATTTTCAGGACTAGCCACAAACCCTATTTTCCACGAAGTGTAACTCCAAAAATACAACGACCCACAAGCTGGAATTTTTATCACGACTACATGGATATGTTTTCTCAACTTCCTCCCAATTTCACGTTTTGAATCATTCTAGAAAAAACGTTATTACGAAAATGCTGATATGACCTGTAAATAACATACCTTATGAAGCATCATCAAAAAAATTTATCCTCCCTTGAATTTCGACCTTCTTTACTTCACCTTCCCTCTGAAATTTGGATTAGATATTCTTTGGTTACCTCAGTCACTTGTATATATTCAATATTCTCAAGTGTGATTAAAAATGAGAGACCCTTTCCTCTTATTTATAGTTTCGTGTAGCTTCCTCAAGGGGTTACCTTCTAACCATCTTCACCCACTTTCCTTATTTTAGGGCTAACCCACTTCTAACCACTTGTCCACTTGGTAATTTCTCCATTAAATTTATTATTTAAATAAAAAAAATTGTATCCACTTTGACTTATAGTACACTCATCACTTCACTTTATTATTTAAATTACCTTCTAACCATATTAACCCACTTTCCTTATCTTAGGGCTTACCCACTTCTAACCACTTGTCGACTTAGTACTTTCTTCATTAACTTTATTATTTAAATAATTTATTTTGTATCCACTTTGACTTATAGTACACTCATCACTTCACTTTATTATTTAAATAATTTCTTCTTTGCAGCGACTTTGACTACTTTGACCTTTTGGGGCTTCTAGATGACTCATGAGGGTTCTCCAACTTCACATGGCCATAACTCTCTAACTGTGAGGAGTTATGTGACATTACACATACCACTGAAAATGGCATGACATGTACTATCCATCTAGAATAGTCTTTCCTACAAACATATCAAAACTCATATTGTTATCCATCAAACAAACTTTGGTCCCTTACCCAAACCTTTGTGCTACCGAACTTTCTTCAAGGGTTGACATCAATGACAACCAACCCAATTAATCAACAGATATGCTCGAAACTGACATTGATGATGATGATGATGATGATATCATCAATCCTTTCAACATTTTTTCTAAACCGGATACTGATACAGATGTCGAGTTGGATGATCAAGAAGAAGATACAGAAGAAAGATGATACAAATGTTGCGTTGGTCGATGAGGTACATAACTAGATATTTTAATTTGTACGAATTATTCTCTTTAAATAATTTTTTTTGTGGGTTAATTACATGTTTTTTAAGTTTTATTTCATTTTTGTTTTGGTATTTTCTATGCATGATTACTATGTTGCTTTTGTTTGTTTTCTATTTTATAGATTGGGTATTGGGGAATTGAGATCGATGTGAGGGGGGGGAGGGGCCATATGAGCTTCCACCTTCACGTGGTTGGCCTTGTTTAGTAGAGAATAAAGTATTCTTGAAACCAAGAGAAGTTCATTCATTCATCTTTATACACAAAGATCACTCACATACCCACTCTATATACCGTCTCATCTCGTCCTCGTTTCTTTTTAATTTTCTACATTGTACTAGGGATATAGTACATGATGGGCAACAATGACCTATGAATGGGGCCAACATTGAAATGTTTTCAAAATGTTTCTGTATGCACCAAAATTTGACATGGATGCTCTGTTCACATTTGACATGCACTAAAATTTGACATGAATAGTATGTTCCATGTCAAATTTCAAGATAGTTCCAACAACAATTCTATAGAAGGGAATGACAAACATTGAAAATGAGATGTGCATGATGAACGTTGATACAAATGTGGATGATATCAAATATTATGTGGGTACATCATACATCCTTGAGTCTTGAAACCCTCTCATACTGTCAAGGCATGTGTCTATTCTAACCATGTCAAATTTTGACGCATACATGAACATATTGAAGAAATTTCAACGTTGGCCCCATTCACTGCTCACTATGTGGGGTCGATGTATGACATTTGGGGTGGGTGAATTGGAAGTTCCATGACATTTCAAGAGATTTCCAACAAAGATTATACATATGGAAATGATGAATTATGACGATGAGACATACATTATGAACGTTGATGCAAACATGGATGATATCAAAGATTATGTGGGGAAACTAGACATCCTTGAGTCTTGAAACCCTCCCATACCATCAAGGCATGTTTATAGTCTAACCATGTTGAATTTCGACGCATACATGTACAGTTTGAAGAAATTTCAACGTTGGCCCCATTCACTCCTCATTGTGCGAGGTCGATGCAAGATGACATTGGTGATGGGTGTATTGGAAGTGCCATGACATTTCAAGAGAGTTCCGAAAAAGATTATATAGATGGAAATAACAAATGATTACAATGATACATCCATTATATTGAACATTGATGAAAACATGGATGATCTCAAATATAATGCGGGGACATCAAACAGCCTTAAGTCTTGAAACCCTCCCATACCATAAAGGCAACTATCTAGTCTAACCATGTCAAATTTCAATGCATACATGAACGGATTGAAAACATTTCAATGTTGGCCCCATTCACTACTCATTGTGCGGGTTCAGTGGAAGAAATTTGTGATGGGTGTATTGGAAGTTACATGTCAATTTTCAAGATAGTTCTAACAACGATTCTATAGAAGGGAATGTTGCATGATGACAATGAGAGGTGCATCATGATGAACGTTGATGCAAATGTGGACGATATCAAAGATTATGTGGGGACATCATACTTCCTTGAGTCTTGAAACCCTCCCATACCATCAAGGCACGTGTCTAGTCTAACCATGTGAAATTTTGATTCATACAGGCACATATTGAAGAAATTTCAATGTTGTCCCCATTCACTGCTCACTATGCAGGGTCGGTGCATGACATTTGTGGTGGGTGAATTGGAAGTTCTATGACATTTCAAGAGAGTTCCAACAAATATTATACAGATGGAAACAACGAATGATGAAAATGAGATGCCCATTATGAACGTTGTTTCAAACATGGACAATCTCAAAGATTATGTGGGGACATCGGACATCCTAGAGTATTGAAACCCTCCCATAGCGTCAAGGCATGTTTCTAGTCTAACCATGTCGAATTTTGATGCATACATACACATGATCATGATCATGAAGGAAGATTCCCACTTATGGATGTTTCTTGCACTTATGTTTATGCTTATTATTGAGGACACCCATCTTTCTTGGAGCCTTATTGCACTTCCTTTCGTTACGATTCCTCATGTGGGCGCCCACCCTTGCCCAGGCCATCTTGAAAAAGTTAATTTGAATCCAACATTTCTCTTTATCCAACATTCGACTCGTCTTATTTCCTAGTGCTCCCTTGTGTGTCCATTTTCATGCCTTTCATGTGGGTGGGTGCACCTCTTTCCAACTCACCTTGCATTGCATTTGGACGCTCTGCCTCCTTTTTGTTATGATTCCTCTTATGGGTGCCCCTCTTGCTAACTCACCTTGCCTTTCCTTTGGGAACCCTTCCTTGTTTTCCTTACGATTCCTCATGTGGGGGGCCCTCTTCAAACTCACCTTGCGTTGTGTTTGGGTGCCCAACCTTTTCCAGGCCATCTTGAAAAAGTTAAGTCGAAGCCAAAATCTCTCCTTATCCAACATCTGGCTCATCTTCTTCCTAGTGCTCCCTTGTGTGGCCCTTTTTGTGCCTTTCATATGGGTGGGTGCACCTCTTTCCAAATCGCCTTGCATTGCATTTGGGTGCTCTACCTCATTTTTGTTATGTTTCCTCTTGTGGTTGCCCCTCTTGCCAACTCACCTTGTATTGTGTTTGGTCACCCTGCCTTGTTTTTGTTATGATTCCTCATGTGAGCGCCCCTCTTGTAAACTAACCTTGCATTGCATTTGGGCACCCAACCTTGCACAGGCCGTCTTGAAAAGGTTAAGTCAAAGCCAAAATTGCTCCTTATCTGGCATTTGGCTTGTCTTCTTTCCTAGTGCTCCCTTGTGTGATTTTTTTCATACCTTTCATGTGGGTGGGTGCACCTCTTTCCAACTCGACTTGCATTGTGTTTGGGCGCTCTACCTCATTTTTGTTACTATTCCTCTTGTGGGGTGTGCCCCTCTTGCCAACTCGCCTTGCCTTGACTTTGGGCACCCTACCTGGTTTTTGTTACGATTCCTCATGTGGTCGCCCCTCTTTCCAACTAGCCCTGTGTTGCGTTTGGACACCCTACCTCGTTTTTGTTATGATTCCTCATGCGGGCTTACATAGAATTCACCTATAATGTGAGTCACAAAATTTCCATAGAGAGAAAATAGCTATATATATATATATAATATATAAATTTAATAAAACAATAAAACAAACAAAACAAAATTCTTAAAGCCTTTAACCTTAAAACCACCAACTCTTAGAATTCTTAAGATCTCTATAGACTCATGCCCCTTAACACTTATAACCACTATCCCATATAAATCCTAACCCATATAACATCTAGAACTTCTAATCATTAAAAGCTAATTTCTATATCTTCATAACCCTTGATTCTTATCAGATTTATCACATGAAACCCTTATCCCTTATAACCTCTAATTTACTCTAAAGCACTATAATTTTTATCCCATATGGCTCATATCACCACTAACTAGTATAATAACTAATTAAATCTTATAACCTCAAACCCCTATAATTGTACAAATCCTAACACCTACAAAACTTGTATACCTTTATCCCTATTATCCATAACATCCCCAACCCCTCTAACCCTAAATATTTAACCTATGACCCATATAACACTTAACATATAACTTCTACAACCCACAAAACTAACATAAACTCCAACCCCTAAAAATTATCCCTTATAACTATTATAACCCCTACCCTATAATAGGTATAATTACTAAGGCCTAACTCGTACCCAACCCCTAACATGTATATCATGTAACCCTCATAAACTCTAGATTCTAACTCTCAAACCCTTATAATTGTATAATTCCTAACACTTATAATGATGCTTGAATTTAATGCTCAATCCCTAATGTTTGTAACCCTTGACCCCTATAACATTAAACCCTTATAATACCTAATACCTAACCCCTAACCCTTGTAAAATCTATAACCTCAAATCATTAAAATTATTAAACACTATAACCTTTAAACCACTACCTCTTATGTATAAAATATATAACATAATGTTAAAACATATATCACATGTATGCTATAACATAAATGTAAAATACATGTGATATATGTTATAACATAACTATACACAACAAAACCAAATCGAGAATCGTGCAATCCCATTCACACTCTACTATTCATTTTAATGATACCTGTACCTATGAGTGAGACCGTCAAGATCAGGCAATTTTGAGATCTAAGAGGAGGGAAATAGTTGCACCTATGTGAGACCATCGAGATCAAGAAATTCCGAGATCGAGGGGAGGGAAACATGATACCGTTGAGGGACATCTGTGAAATTGATTAGGCAACATCGAGACTTAGGGAGAGGAAAAGGATCTGGGAAATTGATCAGGCGACACCGAGACTGAGGGAGAGGGAAAGGATGGTGAGTACCTCTACACACTCGAATTCAAATTGGGCATAAACTTGAATTATCCTTTATCCTATGTTTTCTTTTAAGTGAAGTGAATATAAAACATGCACAATACTTCTCAGCAAATGAAAAGCTATTTAACTAGAGAAAACCCTTTCGAAAAAACCTTCGAAACTACAGAGAAACCCCTTTAGAAAACCCCTTCGAAACCCCTTCGAAACTCTAGAGAAAACCCTTCAAAAACCCCTTTGAAACTTCTCTCAACATCCATGGGTTCACCAAACCAAGTCAACTTGGCCCTAAATCGATCCTACACCTGCACACCTGCATCAACTCTCACACTTCAATTGCATCCCTATTTTCACCTAGTTCTCTTGCACGTATTCTCTTAGTACCTAGGTGTGGATCTTGGGAATACCCGTACGCCAATGTTAGAATAAAACATAGGCATGCACTATTTCCCTTCTTGTGCCTCCACTAGTGCTTGTTGTGTCACAACCCTAGGAGTTTGGTTTTAAATTGGTTGTATGTCCTCTTTTGTCCAATCCTCTTTAGATAAGGCATTTTTTCTTGGTGCATATTATTAAAAAGGAAATTAGGTTTCTTCTTGGAGATCTAGATTCTAATTCCTTAGGTGGATTTTCTTTCGCTTTCTAGATTTCAACATTATATAGGAGTTTCTTCTACACTCCCACATTGTATTGACATTGGATGTATATTTTAGTCCCATTGACCTACTTTTGTGGTCATTTGTTGGACATTAATAACATTATCTTATCTTATCTACATCTCTAGAAATTGTTAACAACTGACCATGGATGCTTTTTCAATTTCAACAAGTTGTTTGGGATTGAATCACCCTCTTCCATCTTGATTAGGAATCCACTAAAGTAGGTTGGTCGACTAAAGGAGAAAAGAGCATTGGTGTTGTCAATGAAAGTACTTCCAAGAGAGACCAAGATCACAATAAGTCAATGAAATATGTTACATGAAGAATTTCAAATAAAGATGGTCTAGTCATAGTACAAAGTTGGTTTGTTTTCATGCTTGACTCCTAGATTAATTAGCGTGTGTTGTTTGTTCTCCTTAGTTGTCCTTAGGATTGAATCAGTGTCTAATGGCATCAGTTCCAGGGTATTCCAAATAGCATAATGTCCTATTACCACCACTTGTTGGCATATGTCATTTGACTCCAAACATGCCCCTATAACGCCCAGATAGTATACCAATAGTAATAGAGCATAATACAATTGTGAAAGAGTAACACTATGGTAATCATTATGAGCTTATTGTGATACCAACATGATACTAGTAATGAACTAGTGTTACATATTGATTGAATGATTGTTTCTTTCATTAATGGTGTTATAGAATGTACAAGAAAACATGTATTTGTCATATCTATCTTCATTAAGTGAGGGAATTTCAGGTAGAATAGAGGAAAGTGAGACATCTAGTAGGTCTAACAGACGAAGATCAACTAGAGGTGAGAAGATCAAAAGAAAATTCCATAGACGCATGGATTTTTTTCTTGTGAAAGGGGGATCATGTTCTTATGATCATGAGATCATATATGACATTGAGGTTCCCTTGAGGTACAAACATATAGTGAAATGATGGGTACCTAAGGATCTTCCTGAAATAAACAATGATTTTTGTGTAAACAAAAGGATATATCGGATTGCTCCATCATCATTACATGGTTTGGGGATATTTTCCATGCATGGAATAAAGGTCTGTTACAATGAATTAACTTAATTGATGGATTACGTCAGACCCTGTTATATCTACAAATATTGGATACAAATAGTCCAATATACAAAAAGTATGCAAAGATATGGCTTGGCTGCAAATTATATACAACTAAAAGATAATGATCAAAATAAAGGAACAATTATCTATATTGACGGAAGGCCAAAATAAACGGGAATATTGCGGGGTTTATAAACATTACACAACCCGCGACCAAAAATAAGTGACCCAATTGCGTATTTGAGGGGCTCGAAGGAAACCCTGTATTTGTATGTGCAATAAAATCAATAGTTGCAGGGGAAGAGTTATTGATTGATTACAATTTAAATCGAATAGATACATATGTTATTATTATGGGGGCGATACGTATACTAACTTACCCAATTTGTAAGCAATGACTCTTATATTTTATGATTTTCATTATGTTATTTATGGTATTAATACATTTGGAGAGCTTTGTTTTGTTTACTCAGTGTGGTCTATTTTTCTTATCAACAATAACATTCCTCCTTGGATTTCAATAAAGAGTGAGGATTTATCATACATTTGAATTTATTTCTCGTGATAATGATCACATTTCTAATTTTATTGTAATGTGGAAGGTTGATCATGGTAAATCAAAAGCGGCCTCAGAACAGGTAAACGAACAACAATTTTTTAAATGCATTTAATGTGCATTTTATTTCTGTGACAATCAGTTATTTTATTTTTTTACATAACTGAATTATCATTTATTTTGTTGAATATGTAGTTGATGGGACATGATACTGATGATGATTCACTCAACAAAAGAGATTTGGATGAATCCCCCGACCCTATGGTTTTAATTAGAAAAAAGATCAATAAAGCAAACAAGGAACTAACTCACTTGTTAGATATTCTAGATCAAACTCTTGAGGTCGAAGAAAGGATCAAAGAATTTATGACAAGGCTTAAAACATATAAGGTAATAACCATAATTTCAAGTGGTTTTATTTTTATGTCATAAGATCAATTATGAAAGCTTGACTTTTAACTTTTACATTATCTAAACGAAAAAAATGTTTTCTTTCTTATATAGAGATTTTTGGATCCTGTTAACACCGACATGCATGGTGTCGGTAGTAGTGGCGCTACATAGATGCCACAGGGTCCTGACGCAGGCCCTCGTAAATATTCTAGGACACATCTATTCATATCTCCACCTTCCACACCATTAGGTGGGAGCCATTACACACCCATCGAGGAAGCGACCACACAAGTAGGCTCTGAAGGTGGTGACAGAGATGAGACCAATGATTTGACCAACTATATGGTTTCTTTTCCTAAAGAAAGACATGTGACTAGCACAGGGACCCTTAAGGGCACATTTATGGTCAACAAGGAAGGGCTTCCATTAAAGCAAGTTAAAGCCCCAGGCAATTTTTAAAATTTTAATTGTTTCATGTTCTCTATGTAGACAAATATAAATCATCTAAATTATTATTTTTAAATTAATAATCATATAATCATTTTGCATGTAGGGAATAATGGTTTTTTTAGGTCATTGGAGAATAAGGCTTTGCTAATTTTTTGGCCCACCATACGAAAGAGGTGGAATTCCCAGAATTCCAACCTCAAAAAATAATTGATGGATTATCTCGAAATCCTTTTTGGTGTAGACACATTTAATAAGACCTTGGCCACTGCCGCAGCTGGCTAATATTTAAAATATACGCGAGAAACATATAGGAATAACTTGAAACAAAATGATAGGCATGAGTGTCCTCTGATGATTCCACAGAGGGAGTGGAAGGCCCTCATTGAGGACACAAAAGAGAAGAAATTGACAGGTGAAGGAAAAACACCCTCTGGTCCCATAAGGTAAATTACAATTTCAATTCAATACCTTCAATTTTTTTTAGATGTAAACAAAATTGTGGTATATATTAACATACTTGAAACTTTTGATGATAGGTTAACTAACACATCAAAGGAAACAAAAGAAAGGCTTGCCAAATGTGGCCAACATAGGCTAGTCCAGGGCGACTACTTGAAGTTGTAGTCATGAATTGTAAGTACCTAAATATCTTATTTGTATCACCTTAAAACTTTTAGGTAATTGCAGCAAATAACATTAAAAATACATACTCTTATGCAATGCAGGGTGACGAGTTTGGTACTGAAACCACGAAGGAAGACCTCCAACTTGGTTACAAGTATGGCTATAAAGTTGTAGTTGAACACCGAAAAATCTTGGGGCAGTTACCAAGAACCACTTTGCATGATAAGGTAAATAAAATTCAATCCACATTAACCTTTATTATTAATATAATACAATCATGTTGGATACCATCAATAAATTTAATGTTTTACAACTTTGTTTTAATCAGGGGAGCAACATTTTTCACTAACACACTAGTATTGGAGAGCAGTGCGTTGATAGAAGTTTGCAACCAAAATATGGTTCTCCCATACAGTCCCAATATTCCATGGGGGTGCAGCCCCATGATATGGTGGTATGACTAAGCTAGCACATGATGGTAATATGGTTGTATTTTAATCATATACTTAATAATTTCATAGTTATATATTTTGTACTTCTATTTTTTTTTACTTATACATTTATGATTGTCCTTATAAATTTTGTGGTCTCAATGGAAGAGAATGTTATACTTGAGGGTCATACAGTTAAAGAGGAGAACGCGAGGCAACCATTCCAACGGTGCCAACTAGTGCACTAGGTAAATAATGACATTGCAGGTGTTTTTTTTAATATTACTGAACTAGTTCAATGATATTTAAAAACTGACCATCCAAATTTTGTGTTTTTTCTTTTGTAGGTGATGTCTCATCACATCAGCCTCCATTACCCCATGAGTACCCAACGACTATGTGTGCTCTGTGTGAGAGGACACAATCACAATCAAACTTTGAGGAGCACCCAGAGAATGAAGACGTGGATATTGATGAAATGATTAGGAACTATAGAGCTAAGAAGAAGAGGTCAGCCAAAAGTACTAAATGATGATGTACATGAATATTTTAATAACTATTTAATATAAAATCTATTTTCTATGAAATACCTTTTTTTACTTGTTGGGTCACCAAAATGCCATTCTTTTACCAACCTTTTACTTCACTTTTCACCATATTCCGCTTTCCCACAGCCTTACATTAAGACCATTTTCATGATTACATATGAGTTTAAACCTATTATTTTCCAAAGCATTAATTTTAGTATTTTTAGTGAGTTTATGATTAAATATTGGAAAATAACATGTTTTCACTTATATATCAAAGTGGGATGAGTTCTATGATGTTTACAGGTACATTATAATACCCCAACCAAGTCATATGATGGAATAGAATAAAGCCTCTTTTCACATCAATTTCTATTCTCTAGTTTTTAGATTTTAAGTGCTTTAGTGTAGTGTATGATGTTATGGAATAGTTGTTACTTTGCTCTTAGGAGAGTTGAGCTCACTCCAAATGGATAAATGAAACATTTTATTTCATTGTAAACAATTGTGAATATTGGTATGTATATATGTTTGTTTTTGTTGTAAATATTTCAATAGATTTATATGTTGAGTATTGGGGAATTGAGAGTGATATGCAAGGGGGGGTGGAGGGGCCATAAGATCTTATGCCTTCACGTGGTTGTCTTTTTTCAGTAAAGAATAATTTATTGGAGTCATTTAATCTTGGATAAAACCTCCCTCAATTCAATGGAGCAACAACAAAGTCAATGTTGACTTCGTTGTTGCTACTTCAAATCAAGGGAGGCAGTTTGATCAAATATTAGACACATGGCTCCAATAAATTATTCTATAAACCAAGAGGATCTCATTCAGGTATGTTCTGACACTCTCGTAAAAATGCATCTTAGAGTAAATAATGCGCTACAAATATGACTTGTATTGATTTTTTAGATATTTATGGAGGTTGAATGATTTTGGCAGGTACTTTAAGATCTTTCTTTGTCAATTGAGGGAATCTCAAGACTAACATAGGGCCATACATATGAAGAGAAACGTGTAGGGTAAACAATTCCAACTGTACTATCGACCAGTTCATCAGATCAAGTGTGATTCCGCCTTTCGGCATAGTTTATATCCACATCAATTTTAGTTATGTTTAATGTTTTATGAATTGTTATGTGTTATTTATTAATGCAAGGTTTTCTATGTGATAATTTATTGAGATATATCATTTGTTTAGTACTTGCCATGTTCTCACCTTGCATCCAGTAATGGTAGATACAATTCCATTTATATTGAGTGAAATAAAACTTGGCTTCCTGTAGGGATTTATGAAGTGTTAGTTCATGCATCTACTGCTAGGGGTCCTCCTAGAATAAGGCCAAATGAACTGAGAAAAATTTCCATAAATAGTGTTGTTGTACTATGCCTCCTTTTTTCTAGGCATTTTTCTAGATCATGGAGCATGTACTTTCCATCCATCCTAAATATCCTTGCATTGTTGATCATAAAAACCTATAAAGTGCTTCAACGATACAATTTTCCTCCTTTACGCAACGATACAATTTTACTACTTTGGTACAAGATGGAAGCTAAGTAGTATGGATATATATCTCAATTAGAATAACATGGTTAGAGAATATCCTTTCTTTAGTGCAAGACTCAAGATAACCATCATAAACTAGAGGACAACTTAGGTCAAAGGGAGTGAGTTTTTGGGTTATGATGGGGTTGCAAAAATTAGAGATTCCATCGAAACAATCTTAAGCTAAAAACACTTTCCTTAACATACTTCTTGTATAAAAAGGTTTCAAGATGTATTGAATTAGATAATGAGAAGTGTGAACCATTATTTAGAAAACTATCTTTGGGGGAAACCCAAAGTCCATTAGATCCATCATTGGGAACTTTAGGCATCTTCTCACTTTCATCTGGGAAGCAAATGTCATCCAAATGGTAGGTTCCTATAGGATCATCATAAATAAATCACGATGACCAATGGAATAAGAGTCCAAAACTTTTTTTGGACTACCAAGAGTAATTACCTAAGAGTATTTATCATATTTAGGACAAGGTTGATTATAGAACTATGATACCTTATGGTTATATTTGTTAGCAAGGAGATCATGATTAGGTTTCCGATTTTCAAGCTCATATTCATTAGACAAAATTAGGCTTCCAAAAAGATCATGCTCGAAACAATTATCTGTCATATCATTAAACTGAAATTTTCCAGTGTTTACATCAAGATCTAGATTTATCTTTATATGGTGGAAGATTTTTGTATTTGAAATACTATCGGGAAGAGAATTTTGTGAGTTATTTCCATCACTGAATGTTTGGATTTTTTTCTTGCCAAAGAGAGAGGTTTTAAAGGAACATGTTTAAAGTTGGACTATTACAAGGCCTGTGACAAGTTGGAGTGGAAATTCATTCTCCACATGCTTGAGAGGCTAGGATTTGGGTCAAAGTTCATCTATTATGTCAATATTCTCTTTTCCAATGCTTTGGTTATTGTCTGTGTTAATAGATCCCTTACTTATCTAATTCCCCTTAGCAGATAAATGACGTAGGGATACCCTATAGCCCCTGATTTATATGTTCTCACATTTGATGCCTTGGGTTATCTATTATAAACGGTAGTTTACCAAGGTAAAGTTGTTGGCCTTCCCCAGTAATATTTAATCAACTCCCACTATGCTTATCAACACCTTTTCTAAATCTTTTAAAGAGATACTACAAGAGGAGAAAACCTCTATGATACTTATTGGATACGATGATCACCTAGGGTGGATTCCTTCCTAATGGAAATGGGTTCAAAGGGGGGAAATCACCAAGTATATTGGTATTCTATTTAGCATTGACATGACTCGAAATCAGATGTGAAACTGGGTTATTAATAATATTATAGTCAAACTTGAATACTAGAATAGTCAGGACCTTTCCTTAGCATCCAAAATCCAAGTGGGGGACAATATTTTCAGTTTAATGCATATATATTATTTATCTCTTTGGCTTCCCAACCAGCAGGGCTACAATAAAAATCTATCTTAAAATATCTCTTTTGGGTGAAGAATAAATGGGAAAAAACTCTACCTATGGTCAAGTCAAGTGGTTGGTGTGCACTAATAAACCACAAGATGGAGGACTTAACATTAATCCTCATTTGGCCACTTATGGCCTTACCTTGGTAGAAAAGTGGTTTCTTAAGGCCACACAAGGAAATGAATTATGGAAATTTATCATAAGGGACAGACTTGGTCAACTATATGTGAAAAATTTTCTTCATAGCCAATTCCTTGTTTTTGCACATAGCCTTTTTCTACTAATTGTTATTTTTAGTTTTCATTGGTACCATCATACTTATACTTAGCTCCAAAAATCCATCTGCAACTAATTATCTTTTTATATGCTAGAAACTCAACCAAACTTTAAGTTCTATTTTTTCTAAAAACCTCAAGCTTTGACTATATGGCATCACATTACTCAACTTTCTTTGTTCTCTTCATATGTATGTGGTTCTTTTTCACTAAAAATTTCACTCATCAATGCATAATTAACTAAAGGTGACTCCAATCACTTGCTTATTCTAAGCTCAACTTTGCTTTCTATGCACTCTCTATCTACTTTCGTCTTCTAGTTCTCAATCTACCATACATTTCAGGTTCTACAACAAAATCTTAACCATCTTCACCAACCACTTGGGTTTCCTTGGCATTAGAGTATATTATTTAATTTCCTATCCAAATTAAGGTAGAATTTAAAGAGAGTTAGTAACAATGATATCTTATGCATCAACATACTTCTCAAATTCTGTTGTGCATGCTTCATCAAAAAAATAAAATTCTTTATTACAAATTTACGATTTTCCAAGTCCCATAAGAAATATGCCTTCGACTACTCCTCATATCCAAGAAAATTAATACACTTGTGCACTCTATCAGAGAAATTTGAATTGTGTTTCTCCTTTGGAATATGAATATAATAGATGCTCCCAAATATATGCAATTGTTTAACAGTAGATTTTTTATCACTCCACGCTTCCTCTAGAATAACATTCCAAATAATTTTAATCAAACTTATATTGATAAAATAAAACACACAATTACAATGTTCAATCCTTTCTAGTTTCCAAAAATCTTGCAGATGCGCTAATTGATTTAGAAGACAGGTAAAATAAGAGAAGGTCTAAAGATGGCAGGAAATGTTAAATTTGTCGGAAGCTCTAAGTTGATCGGGCATGAAAAGTCATGAATCATGATCCACCGAGATCAACGACCGGGAACAGTTGTGGAGGTTAAAGTTGTGTGGAGTATAAAAACTAAAAGCAGTCCCACAATTTAAACCATGGGTTTCTCTTGAGGGTATGTGGCATCACCAGGCACATTGCAGAACGAAAGGTGGATTTACTCAAAACCACTTTCTCACACCCCCGCAAAGTTGAAAAGTATAAAAGGTCATCGGTTGATTTATTCCATTTGTTTATTTCTTTTGAATACTAGAATCGTTAGAACCTTGGCACGACCATCGTTTTCCACTTCCATCCCAATAGTACACCATTTTCACACCATTTCTCTCATTTCCAGGTATTTACATCATAACCATGGATCCCATTATAACCTCAGTGACAGAACAAGACTCTACAACAATAGAAGAAGCCCTAATTGATAGGGATGCAGATGTTTCCGATGTTGAGATCACCATTTCCCCTATCTCTGTGTTCAGAAGTAATTTGTCTGATATAATCAGTAAAAGTATATCATTCCTAGAAGTAGTCCAGGACACCATAGTACCCTATGTTGTCGAAATTTCTTTCTCATTCCCTGAATTTGTAGGTTGGTTCGTTGAACAATATTCTCATGAAGAAAGGGTCATTGTCAATAAATAGGGGTCCTAGGTCTTGTGTAGGATAGACGGTCTGTCAATTCAAGAATCCCTCAGTATACCAGAGTCATTTTTTGCAAATTCTAAACCATTCAATGAAGATAAATTTATTAGGTTATATAGGGAATGTCCATCAGAAGTTCGAAGCCTGTTTTTAGAAATTCTTCCTGTGCCATTGAATGTCAATCTAATGGTCATTGAAGTCCAGTGGTTCTGCTCCTTATTGAGTCAAGTCTTAGGGTTAGACAGTAACAAGTATGTCATGGAAGTCATGCTTGGTTTCCTTTTGACATTTTTCAAGTCTGAGTCTGGTCTGTTAGTCCATA
>JASDQU010108794.1:84740-125947 GCA_032191745.1 Picea mariana
TGTGCATCCAATAATGGTAGATATGATTCCATTTATATTGAGTGAAATAAACCTTGGCTTCCTGTAGGGATTGATGAAGTGTTAGTTCATGCATCTACTGCTAGGGGTCCTCCTAGAATAAGGCCAAATGAACTGAGAAAAATTCCCATAAATAGTGTTGTTGTACTATGCCTCCTTTTTTCTAGGCATTTTTCTAGATCATGGAGCATGTACTGTCCATCCATCCTAAATATCCTTGCATGTTGATCATAAAAACCTAGAAAGTGCTCCAATGATAAAATTTTCCTCCTTTATGCAACGATACAATTTTCCTACTTTGGTACAATATGGAAGCTAAGTAGTATGGATATCTATCTCAAATAGAATAACATGGTTAGAGAATATCCTTTCTTTAGTGCAAGACTCAAGATAACCATCATAAACTAGAGGACAACTTAGGTCAAAGGGAGTGAGTTTTTGGGTTATGATGGGGTTGCAAAAATTAGAGATTCCATCAAAACAATCTTAAGCTAAAAACACTTTCCTTAACATACTTCTTGTATAAAAAGGTATCAATATCTATTGAATTAGATAATGAGAAGTGTGAACCAGTATTTAGCAAACTATCTTTGGGGGAAACCCAAAGTTCATTAGATCCATCATTGGGAACTTTAGGCATCTTCTCACTTTCGTCTGGGAAGAAAATGTCATCCACATGGTAGGTTCCTAAGGGATCATCATAAATAAAATCATGATGACCAATGGAATAAGAGTCCAAAACTTTTTTTGGACTACCAAGAGTGATTACCTAAGAGTATTTATCATATTTAGGACAAGGTTGATTATAGAACTATGATACCTTACTGTTATATTTTTTAGCAAGGAGATCATGATTAGGTTTTCGATTTCCAGGATCATATTCATTAGACAAAATTAGGCTTCCAAACTGATCATGCTCAAAACAATTATCTATCATATCATCAAACTGAAAGTTTCTAGTGTTTACATCAAGATCTAGATTTATCTTTATATGGTGGAATATTTTTGTATTTGAAATACTATCGGGAAGAGAATTTTGTGAGTTATTTCCATCATTGAATGTTTGGATTTTTTTTCTGGCCAAAGAGAGAGGTTTTAAAGCAATGTGTCTAAAGTTGGACTATTACAAGGCCCGTGACAAGTTAGAGTGGAAATTCTTTCTCCACATGCTTGAGTGGCTAGGATTTGGGTCAAAGTTCATATATTATTTCAATATTCTCTATTCCAATGCTTTGGTTATTGTGTGTGTTAATAGATCCCTTACTTATCTTATTCCTCTTATCAGATCAATGACACAGGGATACCCTATAGCCCTTGATTTATATGTTCTCACATTTGATGCCTTGGGTTATCTATTATAAACGGTAGTTTACCAAGGTAAAGTTGTTGGCCTTCCCCAGTAATATTTAATCAACTCCCACTATGCTTATGAACACCTTTTCTAAAGCTTTTAAAGAGATACTACAAGAGGATAAAACCTCTATGATACATATTGGATACGACGATCACCCAGGGTGGATTCCTTCCCAATGGAAATGGGTTCAAAGGGGGGAAATCACCAAGTATATTGGTATTCTATTTAGTATTGACATGACTAGAAATCATATGTGAAACTGGGTTATTAATAATATTACAGTCAAACTTGAATACTAGAATAGTCAGGACCTTTCCTTAGCAGCCAAAATCCAAGTGGGGGACAAGATTTTCAGTTTAATGCATATATAGTATTTATCTCTTTGGCTTCTCAACCAGTAGGGCTACAATAAAAATCTATCTTAAAAGATCTCTTTTGGGTGAAGAATAAATGGGAAAAAGCTCTACCTATGGTCAATTCAAGTGGTTGGTGTGCACTAATAAACCACAAGATGGAGGACTTAACATTAATCCTCATTTTGCCACTTATGGCCTTACCTTGGTAGCAAAGTGGTTTCTTAAGGCCACACAGGGAAATGAATTATGAAAATATATCATGAGGGATAGACTTGGTCAGCTATATGTCCAAAATTTTCTTCATAGCCAATTCCTTCTTTTTGCACATAGCCCTTTTCTACTAATTGTTATTTGTAGTTTTCATTGGTACCATCATACTTATACTTAGCTCCAAAAATCCATCTGCAACTAATTATCTTTTTATCTGCTAGAAACTCAACCAAACTTTAAGTTCTATTTTTTCTAAAAACCTCAAGCTTTGACTATATGACATCACATTACTCAACTTTCTTTTTTCTTTTCATATGTATGTGGTTCTTTTTCACTAAAAGTTTCACTCATCAATGCATAATTAACTAAAGGTGACTCCAATCACTTGCTTATTCTAAGCTCAACTTTGCTTTCTATGCACTCTCTATCTACTTTTGTCTTCTAGTTCTCAATCTATCATACATTTTAGGTTCTACAACAAAATCTTAACCATCTTCACCAACCACTTGGGTTTCCTTGGCATTAGAGTATATTATTTAATTTCTTATCCAAATTAAGGTAGAATTTAAAGAGTGTTAGTAACAATGATATCTTATGCATCAACATACTTCTCAAATTCTGTTGTGCATGCTTCATAAAAAATATAAAATTCTTTATTACAAATTTATGATTTTCCAAGTCCCATAAGAAATATGCCTTCGACTGCTCCTCATATCCAAGAAAATTAATACACTTGTGCACTCTATCAGAGAAATTTGAATTTTGTTTCTCCTTTGGAATATGAATATAATAGATGCTCCCAAATATATGCAATTGTTTAACAGTAGATTTTTTATCACTCCACGCTTCCTATGGAATAACATTCCAAATAATTTTAGTCAAAATTATATTGATCAAATAAAACACACAATTACAATGTTCAACTCTTTCTAGTTTCCAAAAATCTTACAGATGCGCTAATTGATTTAGAAGCCAGGTAAAATAAGAGAAGGTCTAAATATGGCAGGAAATGTTAAATTTGGCAGAAGCTCTAAGTTGATTGGGCATGAAAATTCATGAATCATGATCCACCGATATCAATGACCGGGAACAGTTGTGGAGGTTAAAGCTGCATGGAGTATAAAAACTAAAAGCGGCCCACAATATAAACCACGGGTTTCTCTTGAGGGTATGTGGCATCACCAGGCGCATTGCAGAATGAAAGGCAGATTTCCTCAAAACCACTTTCTCACACCCCCACAAAGTTGAAAAGTATAAAAGGTCATTGGTTGATTTATTTCATTTGTTTATTTCTTTTGAATACTAAAATCGTTAGAACCTAAGCACGACCATCGTTTTCCACTTCCATCCCAATAGTACACCATTTTCACACCATTTCTTCTCATTTCTAGGTATTTACATCATAACCATGGATCCCATTATAACCTTAGTGACATAACAAGACTCTACAGCAATAAAAGAAGCCCTAATTGATAGGGATGCAGATGTTTCGTATGTTGAAATTACCATTTCTCCTATCTCTATGTTCAGAAGTAATTTGTCTAATATAATCAGTAAAAGTATATCATTCCTAGAAGTAGTCAAGGCCACCATAGTACCCTATGTTGTCAAAATTTCTTTCTCGTTCCCTGAATTTGTAGGTTGGTGTGCTGAACAATATTCTCATGAAGAAAGGGTCATTGTCAATAAATAGGGGTCCTAGGTATTGTGTAGGATAGACGGTCTATCAATTCAAGAATCCCTCGATATACCAGAGTCATTTTGTGCAAATTCTACACCATTCAATGAAGATAAATTTATTAGGTTATATAGGGAATGTCCATCAGAAGTTCAAAGCCCGTTTTTACAGCAAATTGTCAAACCTGAACAGTTTTCAGAAATTATGTCTGTGCCATTGAATGTCAATCTAATGTTCATTGAAGTCCAGTGGTTCTTCTCCTTATTGAGTCAAGTCTTAGGGTTAGACAGTAACCAGTATGTCATGGAAGTCATTCTTGGTTTCCTTTTGACATTTTTCAAGTCTTAGTCTGGTCTGTTAGTTCATATTAACTTTGGTAAATTCCTAGCTGATACTATTCATAAACAACTAGTGAATTTCCACTCCTTGAGGCATTTCAGATACTATATTTATCTTTTGAAACTTTTCCTAGCAAGTAACAACAAAGAATTTCTTGAAGCATCATTTGTGTCAACTAAATGTAAAAGAGTTACATTTCTCATCTTCATTAACAAAGTTATGTCCAGGATTTATAGTCCGATTTTCAATACTAGCCTACCTAGAGTTCTGGATGACATGAGAAGTTATCTACAACCAAATCCAGAGAACAGAATGGGAGATTGGGTATTATTCATGCATTCAACAATAATCTAGGTTTATGGTTGTCATGAATCTCCTTACCTATTGCCTTCTTTTCTAACTCCTAGAATATTTTCCCTTGAATTCATCAAGAAGAGAATTACATCTGAAACAGAGCATTTCCTAAAGTTGCACAAAGCCTCCAACCTTAAGTTCCCTTTTGTCATTGGCCCCTTTATTGTCAAGTCCAGATCATGTTTATCTCATGTTTAATCAAAGCTCAAAGATTTTGGTTTTGCATAGTTACAAGTAAGAAGGTATGATCCACACTAGATCATATCCAAAAGAAGACAGATGAACAAAAATGATCCTTATGAGCATGAACACATTGAAGGTTTTGGTAGGTTGGCGAATCTAGAAGTTTGTGTTGATGTGGAAGTGACCCTGCAGCCAATTCAAACACAACAAGCTCCTCAGAAGCTGATGATTAAAGTTCCTAAAAAACATGTTTACAACAAGAGAAGCATTCGAGAGGCTATGGACATTGATGACCAACATACTATAAAAAAGAAGACGAAGGTTACAAAGCCAGCATAGATTACGGATTTAGAATATGAAGAGTCCAGGGATCAAGAAATCTAAATATGGTGGAAACTGGTACTAGCACTGTAGAGATTGAAGAAGGAAATAAACTCCAAAGTGAGGGCAGCTCAAGAACCTTTTGCAGTAAGAAATATATTTTTAATAAAACATCGAGGCTCAACTTATCAGTCTAGGGAATATTTGGAAAAACAGTATGCTGAGAAGGGAAATATAGCTTCGAGTGAGGCTAAGGATTTATTCCCCGAAGTGGAAATAGTCTCTCAACACAAATATTCTCTATTCACAGTAAGAGATGTTGAAAAGAAGACCTTTAACATTGCAATTGCAGAAGAAGACAAAGTGTCTGAGATAAAGATAAAATATGACAACATAAGTGCCCCAGACAAGGTCAAATTCCACAGGAAAACTAGTGACATGTTATATTCTGATTACTTGAGTATGAACTTGAAGAATTCAAAATTGCATCTTATACAGAAAAATTGGAAAGACAATTGAGGAAATAAAAGGTATCTAACAAATCTTGGAAAACTCAAGTTAAGAGGTTGGAGTCTGAAGTTTCCCAAGCGGTGAAGTCTTCATTAGATGAGAAAGACAAAATGATTCAAAGTTTGAAGAAGAGATTGAAAATGCATGCTACAGAGCATCCACAAACAACATAATTAGTAGTTCTGGAACAGGAAAAGACAACACTTTTTCAAGAGATACTAGATTACAAATCTAAGGTGTTGCAGCTGGAACAAGAAAAGGTGAAATGGTTACAGGAAAAGATAGAATTGTTAACTAAGGATATGGTTTCAGCTCCTACTATAGAAATTGGATCAAATACTGAATAAATTGTCCAGGCTATGTCATAAGTTAGCCTGAAGGAAGGAGAAATAAAAGGAATGAAGGAAAGTATAAAGAAATTGAAGCAAGAGATGCATGTAAAATATGAAAGGATAGCTCAATTTGAAAAGGAGAATGCATTCTTGCAAGAGAGGATAAATAAATTGAAAGTGAGGTTAAGAGGCAAAGGTTTGTTACAAGGGACCAAGCATATAATTTTGGATTGTATAGCTATTGAAGCTACCAAATTCAGATCATATTTGAATTTCATTAAGGATAGAGACAACATAGCCATTACAACCAGACATAAGTGTACTTTTCTGAATGAAAACTTAGCCAAACATCCATCAGAATGGGCCCAGAATGCCATAAATTTACTCAACTTTGTTCCTACTACAGACCTTCAAACCATTGGAGTTAAGGACATAACTACATTGATTATTTGGGCCATGAGGGTTATCGCCAAACATAACCTTTTGAAATCAGTTCAAACTAAAGCAGCACAGATGGAGAAGAGTGTACAAGAGTTTAAATATTTATTTGAAGAATTGTTTATCAAAGGTTTTCCACCATTTTTGGATGGCAAGGGAAAGTTGTATGACCAAGAATAATACAATACTCATTTGAGTCAGTGCAGAATGGATCATTCTAAGTTTGAAACCCTGGAGGAGAGTTTGAAAGGAGTCACTTTAGTTGACCAGATGATTATCGAATTTGAGATTCTGAATCAGTTCAAAATAGTTAAGCTTGGATTCTTAGTCATGTCATATGCTTCTTCCATTGACTTGAATATTTTGATAAAGGAGATGACGGATTACCACATTCCTTCTGATTTTCAGTGGAAGGAAATAGTCTAGCTAGGTAAGACAAAAATCAGTTTTCCAGGGCCTAGTAGATGATGTCCACATGTCAATAAAGGATAGTAAATCATATGAAAGGTTGAAGCAAAGTTAAAGGGTGAAGAAAAGGACCGAACTACTAAAAGGGCCGAAACCCATATTTTGTGAACGGTTTATTTCTTATTTTTGTAATCGGTTTCAAACCGAAACGATTCTTTCCTATTTTGTAATCAGTTTCAAACCGAAACTGTTTCTTTTATATTTTAATCGGTTTCAAAAATCCACATTTTCTTTCTTATTTTATTGTAATCAATTTCAAACTGAAGGAACTAAGTTTGTATAAATGTTAGGAGTTCTGAATGTATGGGGCGTTGGCAGAAGTGCAAGGGCACGAAATATAGTTATTCCGAACCTGATTGTAATTTTCTGAATCTGAATGGAATGCACATGTAGATGTCCTGAAATTTATACAAAAATATTCTAATGGTGGTTTGATCCAGGTGGATATCGGTGGCCACCCACCTTTTCCGATTGGCTGAAAACAACTTTCTAGCAATTTTGGCAATTTACTATTTTTAGCAGGTTTTAACTTTTGGGGCCATTTTGAGGGCCTAAATGAAGGTTTTTCGAGGTCAAGGTTCTTAATGATAGCCAAAGGAATATTGATCCCCCAAAATGAATCTTCTTGATGATACCTTTCCAGTTAGCTATCATACACCTAAAATGGAGATCGTATGCAAAAGTTACGACCTCGAGAAGTTGATGTACTAACTTACCCAAACGGGGCCCACATGACTTTCGACGCTTCATCTCCTAAGGTTAGGTTTTTGGATGTCGAGGGTTTTTGGCATTCTTTTTTATTGTAAAAATGCCTTCAGAGCCTCATTGTACTCATCTTATTCCGAATGCGAGTAGTCGTCACATCTCTTCTCAGAGATAACCTGCCACCATTCTAGCGAGTCTTTCACTCTGTATTTTTACAGTCTCTGTACATTTCTTTCATTAATAGAAATCATGTATTACTGTATATCTGTGTTTATGGTGGCATCTTTGATACATTTCTGTTATATTATTGAATCTCTTCAATATCTTTGTGCATTTCTTTGTTATATCTCTGCTCTCATTTCATGTCGAAAATAATTCAGATCATGGTGGTCAGAGATTCGTCTTCTTTCTTCGTAGGTATTTCTAGTGTTCTTGATTTCAAGTTCATTGTATCCTATTTAAATTGGATATTTAAAGGTCCATAATTCATCTTGTGATTCTCTCGACTTAAGAAATTTAAATTGTGTTAAGTTCTTCCTAACTAGGTCAGAATTCATCTTATTTGATGCTCTGGTGTAGTTATATGTTCTCCTTTCTTCTTACACCTTGCAAATTTGAATTTATAATTTAGACTCATTACCTCATTTATCCTTTATCCTCTGGAAATTTCTACCTACCAGTCAGTGCTTTCATTTTTTTTTTCAGAATTTTGACTCCATATCCCTAAGTATCCCTCCCTTTCTTGCCAGCGAAATCATAAAAAACCCTTTCAAAGAAACAAAACCTAGTCATCGACTTGTTAAAGAAAACTTATCTATTAGAGACCAAGTGATAGGAGAGATCCCTCTCTGAGATGAGTAGGCTAGTACCCAGCTCCAAAATGGTTTGTAGGTTACCTTTTTCATTTGTTTTCTCAACCAAAACAAATTTATAGAGTGGTAACACACCATATTCAATTTATGTAGTAAAGTTAAACTGGAGAAACTTAAGTATCCATACCTTCAATGACATAGTCTGCTAGAGTGAATTGTTGTTTCCAATGCACAGTTAGTTCCAATTTCTTTGCCTTATAGCGAATATAGACCATCTTCTTCATAACTTGAGCTATGAGTGCATATCCTTTTTATTTGTTAGTAAAATAACTAACAAATGAATGTGAAAAAAAGAAAACTATTGTTTAAATTGTGGCATGTATAGTATGGATACATAAGGTACAAGAGTGGATTTAGGTAAATAATCTTAACTACATCAACATACAATGCTTTGGATCGCATAGAAAATATCATATCTTTGAGATCACTATAAAAATATCCTTACAACATATGGCTCAAAAATGTTTTATAGTTCTTTGTTCACTATTTACCTTAGCTTGTTCAGGCTCCACTTTGTTCATTTTTCATATCTCTCTCATATGGTTCATATATTATTTCATTTCATATATAACAAGGGATGCATGGAACCTTAGTCCCTTCCAAGTAGATTTGGAAATGGAAATGATAGTTTGATTATGGATCCTCCGGTTTTGTAACCATTGTACTTGAAATATCCAATCAGTTGGTAATTACAGGTAATTATGGTTGAATATGTGATCGTCGAGAGAATATTTTAGGCAATTGTTGTATATTTTTTTAGTAAATTTATGGATATGGCATGTAAATAAGAATCATGCTTTTGTGGATGAACTTCCTCTAAAAACTAAATATAATATGACGATATAACAACAAATTATAAATTGTAAATTTTCATTTCAAGAGTAGCATGAAATGCTTAACTATGGTTTAATATGTGGTAATTGTATAATATGTGGAAATGGTATGGAAAGTTTGTCCTTCATGGTCACTATCATATAGTTCTTTCCTCTTGAGTGATGGGTTGGTGTAGTGTGTGCATAGGTTTGAATATTACGCATTGATGGCTTCTGTAGGGACTAATAATGCTTTTAATATAATCATGAAAGTAAATATTATATGTCTCTCCTCAAATATTTCCATCATGATAGTAAGTATTATATGTGTTGTATGTCTCTCCTCAAATATTTCCACATGTTTTTTACAATGTCCCTCTCCTTACCTCTCAAACACCTTGATTGGCATGAACTCTAGCCAAATCTAGACCTAGGATCTCCACTACACTTCACTCATTGATAACATCTATTGCAATGGATCCTCATAGTGTTAGGATAATTTTAACATAACACATATCACTTTCTCATCTCATGACTAATATCCCAACATATTCATCATTTTCCTAGGACAAGCCAACATTTTCACTAAATCCCTTACACTTACACCTAGGGCTTCTAGATCCACTTTCTATTTAGAAACCTAAATTTAATTACCTAAATATGGTATTCAAATGTGTAGAGATGTTCTATATTCATGGATCCGTAGCCTTGCTTCCTACTTGCAAACCTTCCCAAAGATGATAGAATAGAATATCCTCCTTCTTGCAAGTAACCATTTAAATGGAATTGCCTAAGCACAGTGGTATTCTCACCAAACTTCTATAAAGATATATGTGGGGGTCATCAAATAATAATCTACCAACAATAGTCTTACATTATACATCACACTTATCACATATGACTGCTTTCATTCATTCTAATTACATGACTATCTATAAGATTCTTCTTAATTAACACAACACTAAATAGATATGGGAATAGAAATATATATGAGAAGAGTATGAGATATTTACATAATCACAATACCCAAGAAGATCGAACCAATGAACTCACATTTATACTAAGCTATAACTATTATGGAAAAAATGCATGTAGAAGATGAATAACCAAGCTTGTTGTTATGTTGTTAGTATTGCCTATTCTCTACAAGTAATGTCTATTCACTCTGTATTATATGTGAGGTAAATACAATACATAATAATTACATGGCTTTATCCCCATATCTATCCAATCTGAGCTCTTTTATTCGCTAGTTATATCACATATCTAATTTGATTCGAGTGTTCTAGCTCTATGTCATAATCACTATGCTTTCATGAACCTGATCTAGTTCCATAAGTATTCCAAGTTGTTTGATGAGTATGGAACAAAAGTATTTGATATGATGAAGTATCTTAACAAAGAGAACTAGTATATGGGTTCACTTATAGAGAAAATGGTAGATTGAATGCTTATAACATGTGAACTAAATCCATGGTATGGTGTAATAAGAGTTACTAGTAGATATGAGCTTCTTGTTCCAACTAAGTGTAATAGAATATATAAGATGTTATGTAGAAAAGGGAGCTCAATGATTACACATGTACTTACATCTAATCAATAATGTTGAATATCACACAGTATTCACCTAATTAACACAACATAGTTATATACACTAATAGTTATGTTCGAACTATCATAGTTATATAGATAGCATGTTGAAAGATGATTGGAGTAATCAAACCAATTACCAGCATTAGTGATACAAACAACCTTGTTTTATCATTACTCTAATCAATTCAATGGAAGTGTAACTAGCATAGTATAAACCCTTACTTGTTCTCCTTGTTACTATGTTTCCATATCTAATATCTTATGTGTAAATCGGAGCTTATACCATATATGAGCCTTGATAGTGGTTACTAGTTATAGTATCAATGATTACGAGAATATTAGTGATGAAACCTATCTTCTAACACCATAAGGTTTTAATATTAGTACTATTCTATAGCATTACATATTAAAGTGATGTTACCATATTGAATACATTGTTACTAGCTTGTTTGATTAATACATGTTGATTATTCCATTACCTATAGTATAATGTAAGTTGTGTATTCATGTAACTGCTTGTAAGTAATTAGCCATATTTTACCATTGTAACTATACCATAGCTTGTACGCTACTTGTTATGCTTCTACTCATGTTTATCACATAACACATACTAAGCTCTTTGTTTAACCTCTTACGTCTACCCTATCTATGCCATTATTAGAGTTAGCATTGCATAGTTTGCCCTTATTCCATTAATATCATCGGTAAACCAAGCTCATGCAACTGATTCAATGTACATATCTAACCTATCATATCTATTTCTTATAAATGGCATGCAGATGGTGTATAGTTGAGGTGCAAGCTGAAAACGATGGTCACGACAGGGTCCTAACGGTTCCAATATTCGAAAAGTAATAAACCAAATGAAATAAATCGACTGACGACCTTTATACTTTTCAAAATTTGCAGGGGTGTGAGAAAATGGTTTCGAGGCAATCCACCTCTCGTTCCACAATGCGCCTGATGATGCCACATACCCTCAGGAGAAAACTATGGTTTGAATTGTGAGACCACTTTTTGGTAGTATACTTCCTACAGCTTCAACCTCCGCAATTGTTCCTGACCATTGATCTCGAAGGATCATGATCAATGAAATTTTGAGCATATTCCGCTAGATTTAACTTTGCCCTGCCATATTTAGACCTTCTCTTATTTTATCTAGTTTCCAAACCCATTAGCTGAAGGGCAAGATCTCATTTTTTTTTTTAAAACACGTACAAGACATTGACTTTCCGATGTCCCTAACATCAGTCACATGGTGTCCTTGTCATTGGTATATATCTCACCTTCGTTGCATCGATGTTTCCAGCCGTCGATCTTCCGACGTCCCTAATGTTGGTCACATGGCATCCTTGTCGTTGGTATATAGTTGACCATCTCTAAACCGATGTTGTCAGTTGTTGATCTTCTGACGTCAGATTTCATCGATCACATGGTGTCCTTGTCATTGGTATATAGCTGACCATCTCTCCATCGACGTTTCCATTCGTCGGGCTTCCGACGTCCCTAATGTCGGTCACATGGTGTCCACATTGTGGAGACCAACGAAATGGGACGTCGGAAATCTGATGTCTCTGGTGTCTCTATAGCAATGACTATATGGGGTTTGGATAGTCAAATCTGAGATGACACGTGTCCAAATTAAACTTTGCAATAGAGATGATACCTATGATCGAAAAAGTGACGTCACGTGAAATGACATTTGAGGGGGTCCACTGTTTTTCATTCTCCTGACAATATAAAGTGGCAATTGCTTCAAACACATCATCAGAATTTGACCCAAATGTACTATTGAGCCACTTGTCCCCTCCCCAAGACTTAGGATATAATATAATATCCTTACTTTACACTTTTTAAGAAATATTAATAAAATATTCCTTTTTGTCTTTAAGTCCCTTTAACCCAGCCTCCTTGACCTCAACTAGTGGAATTTAAGCCCCTCAAACTCTTTTACGTGTTCATTCTACCACAACGATTTATTTTCATTAATTTTCATGTGATTACATTTACATCTCAGTACATAACTACTGATATTTTGCATACAGGCTCACCAGCCTCAAAATAAATAGTCTACGCACTTTAAACCAGTACACGTGGAACTTCTGATCTATGTGCACTCTTTCCTCAGTGTGCCAACCTTGCGCCCTTTTCATAGGTGCGCGTTACATCATGACTTATATAAAAAATTCTTGATAGGCCTTCAAAACATGCACACTAAACTAGTGTGCGTTGAATTCATGTTTTCTCACCTATTCCTCAAGTGCACCATCCTTTCACGCTAATACTTGTGCGCACTGAACTCATTAAGTTTTTTCACCTTTAGTGCACCATTCTTGTGTATTTACACAGGTGTGCGCCAAACAATAAACTGCATGCTATAACATTTTACAACTGCATGCACTATTTTGAAGTGAGTTCCTCGTGCGCTTAACTTAATGCACGTAGAACCCAAAACCCACAGACTTGTTAATTCAGCTCATTGGATTATAAGTAAAGTAAAGTTACATCAATAATTACACATGGGGATAGACCTAGGGGTACTACACCAAGTATTTGTAGTGCATATGGAGTAGGCACCTAAGGATAAAGTGCAAAGCATTGAAAACTATGCAGTCTTGAAAGAGTTCGAATATATTTAGAGAGATACCATGGTTGCCACCGAAAAGAGATATTGATTTCTCTATTAATCTGATGCCCGGATCTACACTGGTGTCCAAGACTCCTTATAGGACAAGTACACCATAATTAAAGGAATTACAAATTCAACTTGAAGAAGGGGTATATTTTCCCAAGTGTGTCTCCTTGGGGTGCCCCGATATTATTTGCCAAAATTAAAGATGGTACCTTAAGATTATGTATTGACTTGAGGAAATTGAACAAGGTGATTGTGAAGAGAAAGTATGATTTTCCAAGGATAGGTGATCTATTTGATCAGCTGAAAGATGTGAAGTTATTCTCTAATATTGACCTCATGTCATGCTTTCAGAGCGAGATATGGACATTATGAGTTTACATTCGTGCTATTTGGCTTGTCAAATGCACTATCTTTCTTTATGTGTTTGATGAATGGTGTTTCCATAAATTACTTGAATAATGTTTTCATTGTCTTTCTGGATGACATTCTTATGTAATCAAAATATTAAGAAGAGAATGAGAAACACTTAAGGATGGTGTTACAAGTATCGAGGGAACATCAACTATATGTAAAATTCAAAAACTGCTCATTTTATCAAAGGTAGATACATTATTTGGTCCATATATTTTCAGAGGAAGGGATAGTTGTGGATCCTGAAAAGATAAGATTCATTGAGGGGTGGTCAATACCAAAGAATGTCTCTGAGGTAAGATCTGTCATGGGACTTACTAAATACTATAGAAGATTCATTGAAAATTTTTCAAAGATTTCTCACCCAATCACTTCCTTGCAAAATAACAGTGTAAGATTTGAATGGACTACTGACTGTGAAATAAGTTTTCAGTGCTTGAAATACTTATTAACAAGTGCACCTATCTTAAATATTTTTGATCCTGATAAATAATTTATTGTGTGAACAGATGCATGCAAAGAAGGAGTTGTTGGAGTCCTTAGTCAAAATGGGCATGTGATATGCTATGAATCAAGAAAATTAAATGTAGTGTCCCTAATCCAGAACCCTTTGTAATTGTACATATAGGCTGGTGAACTTATTGGTACCAAATGTAAATGTAATGAACATTTAGGTTGGTGAGCCAAGGACACCTAGTTTTTGTGTTGCGTGCATCAAAGTAGTGCTCGGAGAAGTGTTATCAAAGAACACGGTGCACACATTTTTTGTGTTGCACGCACCTGGGTAAGTTCTCACATTGCATTCTGTTGCACGCACTTGAGTTAGGGCATGGGAATGAATGGATATGTATGGAGGCTAGAGATCCTATGTGACTATAAGATTGGTGAGCCTGGACACAGAAATGCCAATGTTCCTATCCATGTAAATATAATCATGATTATTAATATAATATTGCATCATTGTGTGATATCTGACTCAGGCGGAAAAAAATATATAGGGGGGGCATACACCACCAAAAAAGGGAAAAAGGGACGAGTCAGAAGTCTTAGGGAATATTTTATAATATTTCTAGGAAAAATACAATGTCAGATATATATTATTTTATTCTCAATTCCCAAGGATAGGGAATGGGTAACCAAGTTGCTTAAAGCTACTTTTTAAGGTGACAAGTGTCAATTTGAAGGAAAAAAATATATATTGTTGGCCTCAGTGCATTTTGGAAAAATGGTTTTTTTTATTCATGTGGCAAGATCTCGTGAGGAGAAGGGGTCAGACTATATGGAAAATCTGATTATTACCTTATCTTCTCAAAGAAGCTTGTAAGGAGTTGTAGACTGTAATCTAAGTTACTGTCAAGGAGATGGGTTAAAAAGCCATGATCAGTCTCTCTGGGTAAGAGACTAGATTCTGTGAAGTGGTTGTCAGACCCGTGAGCATACTCTCTAGGTGAGGGTATTACTGAGAGTAGTTCCTTGGTGGGCAGAGAATTAGTCACAGGGTCTGTAGACTTCCTGTCTGACCTGTTGTTGGTAACCTTGGGAAGGGAAGTAGGGCAGTCGAAGTACTGGTGAGAAGAGAAGGGGCACACTTCCTTGGGTGTGGCAAGTGCGTGGGGAATGAGGGACTGTAAGTTAGTTGCAGCAGCGGGCACCTAGGATTAGACAATTCTATTGAGTCTCAGACCTTAGTATGTCACTAGAAGTCATTTTCCCTGGTGGAGTTGAGCCCCAGCTTGGGGGTGACCTGTTGCTGAAACTTATGAGAAACAATGTCTATGGATGGGAGGAACGTTTGAGTCAAGGCCGCAGTTGGTGACTTTCTTAAAAGATAAGTGTTATTTATTTGCTTGTCTCATTTACTTTGTGCTTATTTATTTATGTTTGACATATGTTAATTCTTGTATGTTGTTGCACATAAGAAACTGTGATTATTCTTTTAATGATGAATGAACCTGTAAGTATGATGCATATAGCCCATATTGTAGCTATGCTTGGATATAACCAATGTAGTTAGTTTTTCCTGCTATGTTAACCTAGTGATTTTTGTTATGATCCATCAGGAAGATGATTGAGTATCTGAGTGCACAAGATTGTAGCATGTGTGCACCAAGAGGGATAAAAATTGTGTGTGTAGGGACAAAGAATTTAGATTCCACACATGGTGAAATATGAGTTTGTGTATGACGCCTATATGTTTGTTGATGCAAACCCCCTACCCTCGGGTTGAGATCTGCTCAGGATATTAACTACAACCACACCGAGGGTTAATCAACCCCTTTTTTTCAAGCCACAAAGGACTTCGAGTTTCACGATTTCGGGAATTCTAGAACAGGGAACCTCGATCTCTTGTCTCCTAAAGTGTCGAATTGTCGAATCTCGACATGTTCATCAAATTTTGGCTCCTCAACGGGTTTTTCTCTTTTTCGGGGTTTCAGACTTTGCTATTTCATGAATCCTGATGTGAGGTTTTATGACTCTCCAACCTATGAACCCTAAAATAGTCAACGGAGTCTGACTCCGACTATTGAAAAAAACTCGCCACCTGTCCTCTCAGCTGTCCTCAGTCTTTGACATGGATTCCTTCCACTTGTCACCTTTCCTGGCTTTCAGAACTTGAATCAATCTTCGACTGTCATTCCCCTATCACTTCGAAACCCCGAATTTCGAAGTGATGCCTTCTATGGAATCAACGGTTGATAGCCTTCCTTAAGATCCAACGGCTCACGTTATTTCAGGCTTCCTGGTACCAGGAGTTTGAAACTCTTGATCCCAAAACACTTTTCAATGAGCATGCCAAAACCTCGATCCACGAAATGTCAAAATGCCACTTCAAGGATTTTTCGGGTTTCACAAATCTGGATTTTTCAATATAAAGGCCCTGGTCTCCTTGTCATCGGGACTTCCGATATTCCAAATCCCAAATTACCGAAATCTCAAAATTCACATCAAGTTCTATCGCAACTCATGACTTCGGGATTTATTCTCTACTAGGCCTAACTCCTTGTCATCAGGACTCCTGAAATGCCAAACTTTGAAATTCCAAAACACTGAAAATTATGCTCCTTGCCTTTACACACGACAATTGAGTTCATGCTTCAGGAGTTCGAGCAACCAAGGGCTTCGTCCACACTTCGAACTTACAACCCCCGAAATGCTAAAATGATCTCGATGGTTCAACAGTCTTGATCAACGGTCCACATTGGATCCTGCCTCTCAAAGGATGGATTCGTCCAATGCTTATCTTCCCCACAGCTCTCCTGATCCTATGGTCCTCGCTATTTCATGAGTTCTCCATAGAGAATTTTTCCTGTTCGATTCTCCCCTCAAGAATCTCTATGGAACGAACCAATGTTCCTTCACCGAAATTTAACCTCCTACACGAAGATTTTGCTTCCTACCTTCCTTCAAACACTTCAAATGCACTACCCCTTTTGAGATTTCTCTGGTAAATTCAAGCCTTGAAAAAGGGCCTCTACTCGCACTCCTTGTGGCAAACCTTCAAATACTTCTGTGTATTTGAACTTTCGACTCTGTGCACCTTTTGCGACAATAGTCTTTCTCTCTTCCACCTTAGTTAATAACTCCTAAGGACTCAGCTATCCTGGGCACGCCTTGCATGGATCCTATGCTTCACTTGCACTTCTGCTGGGATGAGAACAATGGTATCCCTCCTGAGCTTCCAAAGATAAACTCTAAACCTTTTTCAACGCACACCTTGTGGACGTTTCACTGCACTCCTTGCTAGAAATTCTCTCTCAAGAAGAAAAACAATTGAAACTCATTCTCTTTCTTCTCTCAGAATTCAAACATTTAATATGAAATCATACATTCAACTCAGTATCAAAGTAAATGCATAACAGAGAGAATAAAACAACTATTAGCATACCATTCAGCATGTATACACAGAGAACATCATAACACCATGAGTCTGATTCAAAGCTTCATGTATTAATTCAAAGCTTTTGTACATGGGTTCTTCTCTCCAACTCTCTGCTACAACTCTATGATAATGTTCTAATGATACAATGATACAAATATGAGGGTGTCTATATCCATTTTCCCTCCTCTATAAACTGTCTAATCTATAATTCAGACCTACCTACTTTCATTAACTATGCATAAATGCCTCTACCTTCTACAGATGAGAGTGAATCGCTCATGATTTGTTTACAATATGTAAGTACGCTTCCCTTTAACCATTACATTAATGCTTCAAAAACATTTCAAAAACATGCGTTGGAGCTCTTCCAGCTATCTTCCACCTTTTACGTTGCTTGCTTGGCTGGCTACTTATGATGCTCCTACATCATACTTCCTCGCTTGATAATTTTCACGAACTCTTGTTCATGAGCTCTTGCACAATCTGTCCATGCTTATGAACTTATGCTTCATTTTTCCAGCTGGCATCTTCAACTGGATGTCCCTTCCACTTGACCAAGTATTCAAAATACTCCTTCCTCCTGGTCCTTTTGCTGACTCTCTTGTCAATTATGCTTTCTATCTGCGGCTTTTCATCTACAAGCATTTTCTTTGTCCATTGAACCTCTGTCTATTCATCCTCTACTCCTACTTCTCTAGCTCTTTAAGGTACAAATCTGCAATATTGAATATTGGAGAGATTCCGATCCCATCGGGTAATTCAATCTCATATGCGTTTGCCCCAAATTTCTTCAAGACCTTGCATGGTTCGATCTTTTTCATTTTCAATTTATTATATGTTCCTCTTGGAAACCTTTCCTTCCTCATATGTTCAAGAATCAGATCACCAACTTCAAATTGAAGTTCTCATCTGTGTTAATATACTCTGTTCTTGTATTCTTGACTCAAACTTTGCAATCATTCCTTGACTCTGCTGTGAAGCTCCTTCATTGCTTCTGCAAATTCTTCTACACCAGCACTTCTGAATTCAGCTTGTTCCACATCTTTCAATTCAGAAACTCCCCTTGGTTTCATTCCATATACAATCTGGAATGGAATCTGCCTTGTGCTTCTATTGAGTGAATCATTATAAGCAAATTCCACCTGTGGCAGAATGTGGTCCCACTGTCTGTGGTGTTCAGTCACTAGGCTCCTCAGCAAATCTCCCAAGCTTCAGTTGACAACTTTTGTCTTCCCATCCATCTGAGGATGATACGCTGAGCTAAAAGACAAACTTGTCCCCAACTTCTTCCATAAATTCCTCCAGAAATGTCCTACGAACTTGGTATCTCAATCGGAAACTATACTTCTTGGCAAACTGTGAAGTCTGACAACTTCTTTGAAAAGCAGGTTCGCAATATGGCTTGTGTCGCTGGTTTTCTAGCATGGTATGAAATGTGCCATTTTTGAAAATCTGTCTACCACCACAAAGATTGAATCAAATCCTCTTTGTGTCCTTGGTAGTCCCAATATGAAATCCATGCTCACTTCATCCCACGACCTCTTTGGTATGGGTAATGGCTGGTATAACCCTGTGTTTTGACTTTTTCCTTTTGTGTGCTGACAAATCCTACATTTGTCCACAAATTTCTTAACATCTATCCTCATCCTTGGCCAAAAATATGCACCATTCAACTTTGAGAATGTTTTGTCATGATCGAAATGTCCGACCAATCCTCCACTGTGTTTTTCTTTCAACAGATTCTCCCTCATGGAGCATTTTGGAATACATAACTGGTTTCCCCTGAATAATAATCCATCCTGGATCATATATTTAGTCCATTGGCTCCTGTCCCTAATAATTGGATTCTCAGATGCCTCATACGTCTCTTTAAAATCTAGGTCATCTCTGTACATTTCTTTGAGGTTATCAAAACCCAAAGTTTTGACTCTAAATTCCTGCAAAAGCAAACATTTCCTACTCAAAGCATCAACAACTTTGTTAGAAGTTCTAGAAATATGCTTAGTTACAAAGGTAAAATTCTACATGAATTCAACCCGTTTAACATGTTTTTGGTTCAACCTCTCTTGTTGAGTCACGAATTGTAAAGCATGATTATCACTGTACAAAAAAACTCTTTAGGAACCAAATAATGTCTCCATTTCTTCAGTGCTTGTATGACAGCATAGAATTCTTTGTCATATGTTGAGTATTTGACCTTTGCTTCATTCAATTTCTCACTGAAGTATGTGACCGACCAGTCATCCTAGCTCAAGACCGCCCCAATTGCATATTCACTCACCTCACACTTGACCTGGAACATCTTGCTGAAATTTGGCAACACTAATATTGGCTGCTCAATGATCTTCTTCTTCAGCAGATTGAAACTCTTCTCTACTTCCTCTATCCAGTGAAAATATTTGTGTCTTTTCTTCATCGTGTCCATCATTGATGCACTAATCCCACTAAAATTTTGAATGAATTTCCTATAGAAAATAGCTAAACCATGGAAGCTTCGAACTTCAAACACACTTTTCTGTGATGGCCAATTCTTAATCCCCTCTACCTTATCCGGATCCATTTTCATCTCATCTGCAGAGATAACAAAACCCAAATAAATGAGTTCTATCCTCATAAATGTTGATTTCTTCATATTTATCAATAATTTCTCTTGTTGTAATCTCCTCATTACTGCAGCTAAATACTTTAAGTGTTCTTCTTCTGTCTTGCTGAAAATCAATATATCGTCAAGATATACGATGAAAAATTTCCCAATGAAATCCTTCAGGACTTCGTTCATCAACCTCATGAAAGTACTAGGTGCATTTGTTAAACCAAATGGCATGACAAGCCATTCATACAGCCCCTCTTTCATCTTGAATGCTATCTTCCATTCATCACCTTCTCTCATTCGGATTTGATGATATCCTCTTTTCAAATCAATCTTTGAAAAAAACTTTGCTCCACTCAAGAAATCCATCAAATCATCCATCCTTGGTAATGGAAATCTATATCTAATGGTAATCTTATTGATTTCCCTTGAGTCTGTACACATCCTCCAGCCTCCATCTTTCTTTAGGCTGAGTATTGTTGTAACAGCGCATGGACTCAAGCTCTCTCTAACCAATCCTTTGTCGATTAAGTCCTGGACTTGTCTCTTGACTTCTTCATTCTCTTGCGGCATCAACCTGTACGCTGCTTTGTTTGGTAAACTGGATCTGGGTATAATATCGATGTGATGACTTATACTTCTGATAGGTGGTAATGAACGAGATAGTTCATCCACTACTATATCAACAAACTCTTCCAAAAATTCTTGGATTTCCTCTGGTAAATCATCCACTCTTGTACTGGTCAAAAAAATTCTAGGCTTCTTGACCACAATAAATTGTGTGTCTTCCTTCTTCTTAACCTCATTAAGAAGTTCCTTCCCACTCATGAGAAGTACAATGTTTCTTGTCTCTGTTTTTACTTCTTTATCCTTAATCGGTAGAACATATGTGTCCTCCCATTCTTCTCCAGGGTGTATGTGTTCTTTCTCCCATCATGAATCATGTTTATGTCATATTTCCATGGTCTACCCAGCAATAGATGACAAACATCCATGGGAATGACATCACACAATATTTCATCCTTATATCCTCCTATTTTAAATTCAACTAAACACTATTTAGTGGCATTTACCTGATGTCCTTTTTTTAGCCATGAGACTCTGTATGGGCTTGGATGTACTATAGTCTCCAGCTCCAGTTTTTCTACCATATCTATAGAAACAATATTGTCTGTGCTACTGCTGTCCACTATAACCTTGCATACCCTATCTTTGGTCTTGCAAGCAGTCCAAAAAAGTCTGTTCCTTTGGGCTGGGTTCTCTCCCTCCTTCTCTAGCGTTAAGAGAACTTTCCTCGTCATTAAAGATCTTCTTCCCTCAACATCTTCTGCCTCAACATTCTGTCCTTGTTCTTTGGAAATGTGAGTTTCACCACCTTCTTTCTTCCTATCTGGACACTCATAAGATTTATGTCTGTTTTTCCCACAAACAAAACATTTCACTTCACCTCCTTGGCCTCTTCCTCTTCCTCTGGTACGAGGAAAAGTATTTCTATCAACATATTGTCCTCACTGTGCGTTTCCCCCTCTCTTAGTTTGGGTTTGAGGTTTCTTTCCTTCTTCTTTAGATTTTTGAGTTCTGTCTTGGGCAATTGCTTTGCCTCTGGATTGACTTCTGCCTCAACCTCTTTGACCTTGCTTTCGGCTCAACTTCTCTTCATATTTCAGAGCCATATGAAAAGCATCCTCTACATTCCTAATGATCATCATGCTCATATCGTCTTGAATGTCATATCGCAGACCATTCATGTACCTGGAAACCTTTTCATCATCGCTCTCCCGATGACCTGCCCTGATGTTGATCTTGTAGAATTTTTTAGTGTACTCTTTCCCTGTCATCAGCTTCTATCTCAAGTTCTGCATCCTCCGAAACAGAGTAATTTGATAATCCTTGGGTATGAATTTGGCTTTCATCTTCACAACCATTCTATCCCAACTCTTGATTTTTTGCTTTCCTTTGTAGCGTCTATCAACCTGCAGTTCATCCACCATAATGTTGGATGCCCTTTAAGTCTTCTGACAGTGTGCTTGACCTTCTTGTCTTCCTCGACATATTCATAGTCAAAGTACTTATCCAGAGCTCTAATCCAGTCTAGAAGCTCTTCAACATCCAGGTTCCCTTCATACATGGGAATCTCCATTTTTGTTGTGGCACCTATCCTTGCAACAGCCCTGAATAGGCATTCATCCACAACATCTTTGACTCCAACTTCTTCTCCTTTGTTTCCAACTTCATTTTCACTTTCAGCTTCACTGATATCCCCAACATTAGCTGTGTGCCTTTGTGCTATCTCCATGGCATCAAGCCTAGCACGTAGTTCACGCATTTCTCTTTCCACTGCTGGATCAGGCATTGGCATGGGCCTATCTCTTCTTCTTGGTGACATGGATGAAAATGTTCCTCCTTTCACCTGCTACAGAAAGAAAATAAATTGTTCTACACTCTGATACCACAATTGACGCAGACCGCCTGCCCTCGAGCCGAGATCCGCTTAGGATCTTCACTACAACCACGCCGAGGGTTAATAAACCCCTTTTGTTCAAGCCACAAAGGACTTCGGGTTTCACGATTTTGGGAATTCTATAACAGGGAACCTCGATCTCTTGTCTCCTAGCTAAATTGCCGAATCCTAGCACGTTCATCAAATTTTGGCTCCTCAACGGGTTTTTCACATTTTCAGGGTTTCGGACTTCACGATTTCGCGAATCCTATTGTGAGGTTTCCTAACTCTCCAAACTCCGAACCCTGTAACAGTCAACGGAGTCTGACTCTGACTATTGATGAAAACTCTCCACCTATCCTCTCATCTATTCTCGGTCTCTGAAGTGGATTCCTTCCGCTTGTCACCTTTTCCCGGCTTTCAGAACTTGAATCAGTCTTCGACTGTCATTCCCCTATCACTTCGAAACCCCAAATTCTAAATTGATGCCTTCTATGGAATCAACGACTGATATCCTTCCTTAAGATCCAATGGCTCATGTTATTTCGAGCTTCCTGGTACCGGGAGTTCGAAACTCTCAATCCCAAAACACTTGTCAATGGGCATGCCAAAACCCCGATCTCCGAAATGCCGAAATGCCACTTCAAGGATTTTCTAGGTTTCCCAACTCCAAGTTTTTCACTATAAAGGCCTTGGGCTCCTTATCATCAGGACTTCTGGCATTTCGAATCCCGAATTACCAAAATCCTGAAATTCACATCAAGTTCTGTCGCAACTCATGAGTTTAGGATTTCTACTCTACTAGGCCTGACTCCTTGTCATCAGGACTCCCGAAATGCCAAACTCCAAAATTATGAAACGCTAAAAAATCTGCTCCTCGCCTTTACACACAACAATCCAGTTCGTGCTTTAGGAGTTCGAGCAACTAAGGGCTTCGTCCACACTTCGGACTTACAACCCTTGAAATGCCGAAATGATATCGACGATTCAACAGTCATGATCAATGGTCCACATTGGATCCTGCCTCTCGAAGGATGGATTCATCCAATGCTTATCTTCCCCGCAGCTCTCCTGGATCCTATGGTCCTCGCTATTTCATGATTTCTCCAGAGAGAATTTCGTCCATTCGATTCTCCCCTCAAGAATCTCTATGGAACGAACCAATGTTCCTTCACTAGAATTTAACCGCTTGCATGAATATTCCTCTTCCTACCTTCCTTCAAACACTTCAAAGGTGCTACCCCTTCTGAGCATTCTCTGGTAAATTCAAGCCTTGAAAAAGGGCCTCTGCTCGTACTCCTTGCGACAGACCTTCAAATACTTCTGTGTATTTGAACTCTTGACTCTGTGCACCTTCTGCAACAACAATCTTTCTCTCTTCCACCTTAGTTAATAACTCCTAAGGACTCAGCTAGCCTGGGCACTCCTTGCACAGCTCCCATGCTTCACTTGCTCTTCTTCTGGAATGAGAACAACGGTATCCCTCTTGAGCTTCTAGAGATAAACTCTGAACCTTTTTCAACGCACTCCTTGCAGGAAATTCTCTCTCAGTAAGAGAAACAATTGAAACTTATTATCTTTCTTCTCTTAGACTTCAAACATTTAGTATGAAATCATACATTCAAATCAGTATCAAAGTAAATGCATAACAGAGAGAATAAAACAACTATCAGCATACCATTCAGCGTGTATACACAGAGAACATCATAACACCATGAGTCTGATTCAAAGCTTCATGTATTAATTCAAAGCTTTTGTACATGGGTTCTTCTCTCCAACTCTCTACTACAGCTCTATGCTAATGTTCTAATGATACAATTATACGAAGATGAGGGTGTCTATATCCATTTTCCTTCCTACTCTCTAAACTGTCTAATCTATAATTCATACCTACCTAATTTCATTAACTATGCATAAATGCCTCTACCTTCTACAGAAAAGACCGAATCGCTCATGATCTATTTACAATATGCAAGTACGCTTCCCTTTAACCATTACATTAATGCTTCAAAAACATTTCAAAAATGTGCGCTGGAGGTCTTCCAGCTGTCTTCTGCCTTTTACGTTGCTTGCTTGACTAGCTTCTTACGATGCTTCTGCATCATTTGTACGTGGGGTTGCATTGTGAGATCAGAATGCTAGTGTGCACAATTGGTGCACGTAGTATTGAATTATTTCCACTGCTTAATTCTGTATACAAAAAAGAATAAGAGAATGTTGCTTCTGATGTTATAAGTTATGTATCACGACTCAAGATTAGGATGAGCATTTAACTTCAAGAGAAACTACGTGCACTTGTGTTAGAGTGGAATCTGCGTAGTAAATATTCTGTGTAACATTGCTCGAATGTATACTTGAATGTTTCATTTTGGTTTCAGAGCTTTGTCAAAGTGTTTGAAGAAATAGCATGGCCCAATCTGGGTGTTTGGGGATGTTACAAATTGATATCAGAGCTATTGGTTCAACACCGGACTTGTATGGGCTAGAGATTAGAGTGAATAGATGTGTGCGCTAAGAATTGGTACCACACAATATATAGTTTAGTTTGCATGAAAGACCATTGGTCTATGGTATAGAGTTGTGATGAACACAAAGACAATGATGCACGAGTGTGCACACCAGAGTTTGGGATCTTGAAATCTTCTAAGAAATCCAAGTGAAAGGATTCTGACAAAATAGTGCAAAGTTTTCATGTAGTTCTTGTATGAAATCACCTAACAAATCTTGTTGTCTGCAGATTTTTCATAATTATCAACAAATAGACCAAGACAGAGTCAGTTAAGAAGGTTGAAAGCATGCAATATGCATAGAGGAATTATAGTCTTGATGGTGAATTTGGAGATCTATATGTCGATTTGGAAGTGGATGGTATGAAATCCAATGGGGAGTACATGAAATTGGTAGAAATGGTAAAAATATTGCATAAATATGTCCATAGTTACAAGGTTGATAGTGAAAGGAATATGAGAGCCAAGATGCAACAATATGACTTCAATGTCAAATTGATGCAGAGCCTGGACATAATATAGATGGATAAGGAGACAAACATAAGTATATCAAGAAGTTATGGGTCTCATGATGAGAAAAGAAGAGAGGAAAGAGGTGTTGGTAAGCATTCTTTAAGGAAAGTGCACAGTAGCTCAAGTCCATCTCCCGTCAGAAAGAATAAGAGAAGTACTAGGTTGTACGAGCTTCAAGGAGAAATGAATAAGATAAATCTTACTACCTTTGATGGTGAGCACAAGAAGGATGAATATGAAAAGACCTGGTTGTTGGGTATGAGGAAATACTTCCAATTGCATAACTATTTTGTGCAGGAAGAAGGGACAATTGTTATCTATCAGTTAAAGGAAAAGGAATCAATATGGTGGGATCAATATGTGCAAGTGAAACACATTGATGAGAATAAAGTGACTTGGAGGGAGTTCAAGAGGTATTTCCAAGATAAATACTTAATGAAGCGGTACTATGACAGGAAAATGAAGAAGTTCTTCGAACTCAATCTTGGGAGTATGAAAATCAATGAGTACGAAACAAAATTTTTGGAGTTGTTGAATTATGTTCCTTTTATCAAGGACGAACAAGTGAATATTCAAAGGTATTTGAGTGTACTACCCTCATTTATCAATGACAAGATATAATATGATGACCCTAGGATATTGGAAGAAACCATAAGGCATGCTAAGTGTCTTTATGAGTAGCAAAGGGGAATATGGACTCTCCAAAAGTATTGGGAAGACAAGGTGAAAAGTAAGATGGAACAAAGGAAGAAGGGATTTAAGACACCATTTTTAAAAAACATTGTGTAATTGTAGATGACTCTTCAGGAGCCCAAAATGTCGAAAACAATGGGACAAAATTCATGGCAGCAACCTATGCAGTGTTGGGGTTGTGGTAGAAATCATATGTGTAGAGATTGTCCTCAAGGAGGTGATAAAGTAATGAATGTGCATAGTGTACAACAAGCTATGACATTGGAGTGCATGGGTAGAAATGTACAAAGGATTTATGTTGCACTGGATAACAATAAGGCCAAGTTCCAGTCACACATGATCGAGGTGGAAGGGAAGATTAATGACCAACCCATTTATATTTTGATAGACTCAGGAGCTAGTCATAGTTATCTAGATCCTAAAATGGTGGAAAGATTCCATCGATTGAGAAGAAAGCTGGGAAAACCTTGATTGGAGAAATTAGCTGCAGGAATAAAAAGGAAAATCAATGATATGGTTTAGGCATCTCCATTGGAGATGAAGGGACTATGGACAAAGGTTGATTTGAATATTATATCTTTGGGCTAATATGATTTCCTCGATGGTATGGATTGGTTGGATAAGAATAATGTTGTCCTGGATTGTTACAATAAGGAATTTACTTGCCTAGATGAACAAGGAAACATGAGATCTGTTCAAATAATTCCAAGATTTGTGACTATCAGAGAAGTTTCGACATTATAGTTGAAGAAAAGTTACAAGAAAGGGTGTCAAGTATTCACAACGCACATGGAAGAGGCACCTAAGGAAAAAGTGAAAAGTGTAGAAGATTTTGTAGTATTGAAAGAGTATGAGGATGTCTTTAAATATATACTAGGATTTCCTCCAAAAAGAGATATTGACTTCTCTATAAATCTTATGGTGGGAGTAGCACCTGTATCCAAGACTCCCTACAAGATGAGTATGCTAGAACTTAAGGAGTTTCATATGAAACTTGAAGAGCTTATGAAGAAGGGATATATACTCTGAAGTGTGTTACATTAGGGTGTTCCAGTTTTATTTGTGAAGAAGAAGGATGTTACATTGAGACTGTGTATCGACTTTAGGCAGTTAAACAAGGTAACAATGAAAAACAAGTTTCTTTTTCGAAGGATAGATGGTCTGTTTGATTAGCTGAGAGACGCATAGATATTTTCCAAGATAGATCTCAGATATAGATTTCACCAAGTGAGAATAAAAGTGAAATACATAAATAATATTTCCTTCATAACAAGGTACGGTCAATATGAGTTTATAGTGGTTCTATTTGGGTTATCAAATGCACCAATTGTCTTCATGTGTTTGATGAAGGGGGTTTTCAGAGAATATTTAGATAAGTTTGCCATTGTATTTCTGGATGACATTCTTATTTACTCGAAGTATGAAGAACAACATGAGAAACACTTAAGGATGGTGTTGCAAGTGTTGACGGAGCATCAAATTTATGTAAATCTGAGCAAGTTTTCATTTTATCAGCAAAAAAATCATTATTTGTATCATATCATTTCATATGAAGAAATAATTATGGATCCAACAAAGATAAAAGCCATTGAGGAATGGTTGAAACTAAGAAATGTTGCAAAAGTGAGATGTTTTATGGGACTAGCAAGGTACTACAAAATATTTATTGAAGGATTCTCGCAGATTGTGCATCTAATTACATATCCATGGAAGAAAGGTGCGCAATTTGAGTGGACTCTGAATTACACAAGGAGTTTTTAGCACTTGAAGAACTTGTTCACAAGTGCACCAATTTTGAGGATTTCTAATCCAGATGTAGACTTCGTGGTGTGCATGAATGCATGCAAGGAAGAACTAGGAAGGACTAGGTGGATTTGGACAACCAAGTTTGAATGCCAGACAGAGCAAGTGGTTAGAGTTCCTCAATGAATATGATTTCGACATAAAGCATATCAAAGGAAAATAGAACAAGGTGGTTGACGCACTCAGTAGGAGGATGCATGAAACACATGTTGCATCCATTAGCATGTACTAGAAATATTTGTGCGACAAAATTTTGGAAGTTTCCAAATCATATCTGTGATTATTTGGAAATAAGAGAAAATTTACAACAAGGTATGTCACAACAGAAGTTTAAAGGCTACTGGTTGAGGGAGGATGGGATCCTCCTGTATAGACACAGAGTTTATGTGTCGAATGATCAAGAGTTGTAGAACCTGATTTTGTTAGAGATGCATAGAGTTCCTTATGATGGACATCCAAGTTACCAAAAGACAATTTCTAGGGTTAAAAAGCAATACTTTTGGCCATGTATGAAAAGGGAATTTGTGTATTTTATTGTGGGATGTCTCAAATGTCAGAAGTTCAAGGTTGAGCACAAACATCCAACTAGTCTACTGTAGCCCTTGCCCATTCCTAAGTGGAAGTGGGAAGTTGTGACCATGGAATTCATAACTAAGTTTCCTAGGACTTCTAAGAAACATGGTTCTATTATGGTGGTGGTAAACAAGCTTACTAAAGTTGCCCATTTTATTCTGGTGAAGTCCACGCACAAAGCAATTGACATTGATGAGATATACATGCGTGAATTTGTTAAGTTGCATGGCGTACCAAAGATAATTGTGTCTGACAGAGATTCCAAGTTCACCTCGAACTTTTGGAAAAGACTATTTAGGGGGTTTAGATTCACAAGGATGATTTTAGGGGCTAAATTTCCATCTTGGGCTAATTTTCCAAGTTTTTTCCCAAAAAAAGATTCGCTATTCTAAAAATGATTCACCCAAATTCTATAGGATAAAACTATTTTACCTTAAAAAACACCAAAATTTTATACAAACTATATAAAATCCTTAGAAATTTGAATATTTTTACAAAAATATCGCCAAACATTTTATAGTTGGCACATGAAGGATTAGTAAGATTTGCCAAGGTTTCTACATTTTAAAATAAATTTCCATCCTTAAAATCATCCCTGGTTTAGAACAAATCTAAATTTCAGCACAACATATCACCCTGAAATAGATGGTCAAACTGAGAGGGTAAACCAGGTGATTGTAGACATGTTGAGGATGTATGTGATGGATAAGCCATTGAAATGGGAAGACTACCTTCATTTGGTAGATTTTTCTTTCAACAATGGGTACTAGGAATCCTTACATATGAGCCCATTTGAAGCACTTTATGGTAGAAAGTGCAACACACCAGTAAGTTGGGACAATCCAACAGACCACACAGTAGTTGGGATAGATATACTCTAGGAAATGGAGGAGAAAATGGTAAATATAAGGCAGAATATAAAGGCTACCCTAGACAGGCAGAAAACATGCATAGATAAAGGAAGAAACCATAGAGATTTTAAAGTGGGTGATCACGTATTTCTGAAAGTGAATGCCAGGTGCAGTTCCCTGAAGTTCGGAAAGTGTTTTGACTTAGAAATGTGATACTATGGACCATTTGAAATCCTTGAAAGGATTGGTCTTGTCTCTTAGATGCTTTCATTGCCTACATCCTTGTTAATTCATAATGTTTTCCATGTGTCATTTCTTAAGAAGTATGTACCTGATGATAATCATATTATTGAGTGGAATGTGATCCAGGTGGAGCCAGAAGGCGAATTTCAAGTGTGATTGGTTTGCATATTGAATCAAAAAATTGAGCATCTCCAGAATCGATCCATGGAGCTGGTAAAGTTCCAATGGACCTGGTACGATCCTAAGGATGCAACCTGGGAGCATGAGGGTGTTATGCGAGAAGAGTATCCTCATCTTTTTTTAAAATTTTGAAATTTTATACATGTGTATATAATGTGTTGAGGATAGTGCATAAATAAGGGGGAGGGGATTGTAGTGTCCCTGATATCGAACCCTTTTTAATTGTACATACAGATTGGTGAGATTATTGGTACCAAATGTAAATGTAATGAACATTTAGGATGGTGAACCAAGGACATCTAGTTTTGGTGTTGCACACATCATAGTGCACAGAGAAGTGCTATCAAAGAACAGGGTGTGCACACTTTATATGTTGTGCGCACTTGGGTAAGTGTGCACATTGAATTATGTTTTGCACACTTTGGTTAGTGCGTAGGAATGAATGAATATGTATGGAGGCTAAAGAGCCTATGTGACTATGAGGCTAGTGAGCCTGAACGTGGAAAGGCCAGTGCACCTATCCATGTAAATATAATCATGATTATAAATATAATATCGCATCATTGTGCGTTATCTAAATCAGATGAAAAAAAAAGATGTGGGGGGCCTACTCCACTGAAAAATGGAAAAAGGGGGTGAGTCGTAAGTCTTAGGGAATATTTTATAATATTTCTAGGAAAAATACAATGTTAGATATATGTTATTTTATTCTCATTCCCCAAGGATAGGGAACGGGTCACCAAGTAGCTTAAATATAATTTTTAAGGTGACAAGTGTCAAGTTAAAGGCATGCAATATATATTGTTGGCCTCAGTGCATTCTGGAAAAATGGTTTTTATTATTCATGTGGCAATCTCTTGTGAGGAGAAGGGGGTCAGACTATATGGAAAATATGATTGTTACCTTATCTTCTCAGAGAATATTGTAAGGAGTTGTGGACTGTAATTTGAGTTATTATCGAGGATATGGGTTGACAGACCATGAGAAATATCTCTGGTTGAGAGACTAGTTGTTGTGAGGTGGTTTTCAAACCCATGAGCATACTCTCCAGGTGAGGGTATTGTTGAGAGTCGTTCCTTGTTGTGTTGAGCATTAGTCATACGGTCCATAGACTTCCTTCTTGGCCTGTTGTTGGTAACCCTGGGAAGGGAAGTGGGATAGCCGAAGGACTAGTGAGTATACAAGGCACACACTTCCTTGGGTGTGACAGGTGCATGGGGAATGAGGGATTGTGGGTTAGTTGCAACAGTGGTTACCTAGGATTGGACAATTCTATTGAGTCTCAGAATTTAGTGTGTCACTAGAAGTTTGTTTCCTAGTGGAGTTGAGCCCCAACTTGGGGGTGACCGGTTGCTAAAACTTATGAGCAACATCATCTATGGTTGTGAGGAACGTCTGACTCAAGGCAGTAGTTGGTGACTTTATTAAAAGATAAATGTTCTTTATTTTCTTGTCTCATTTATTGTGTGCTTGTTTAACTATGGTTGACATGGGCCATAGATGATTTTAGGGGCTAAATTTCGCTCATGGGCTAATTTTCCATGGTTTTTTCAAAAACAAGATTCGCTATTTTAAAAAAGATTCACCCAAATTCTATAGGATAAAATTATTTAACCTTAAAAATCACAAAAAAATTATAAAAACTATCTAAAATCCTTAGAAATTTGAATAATTTTACAAAAATATCGCCAAACATTTATAGTTGGCATATGAAGGATTAGTAAGATTCCCCAAGGTTTCTATATTTTAAAATAAATTTCCATCTTTAAAATCATCCCTGACATGGGCTAATTTTTTTATGTTGTTGCACATAAGAAATTGTGATTATTTTGTTAATGATGAATGCACCTGTAAGTATGATGAATATATCCTGTATTTTAGCTATGCTTGGATATAACCAATGTGGTTATTTTTTCCTGCTACATTAACCTGGTGATTTTGGTTATGAGCCATCAGGAACAAGATTTAGTAAATGAGTGCACAGGATTGTATCCTGTGTGCACCAAGAGGGCTGAAAATTCTGTGTGTGCGGATAGAGAATTTAGATTCCACACATAGTAAAATTTGATTCGGCGTATGATGCCTAGATGGTTGTGCAGGTGGTTTCAATTTGTGATCGAAATGCTAGTGCGCACAATTGGTGCAGGTAGTATTGAATTATTTCCACTTCTTAAGTCTGTATACAAATAAAAGAAGAGAATGGTCCTTTCATTGTTATAAGTTACATAGCGCAACTCAATATTAGAATGAGCACGTAACTTCAAGTGAGACTGTATGCACTTGTGTTAGAGTGGAATCTGTGTTGTAAAGCTTCTTTGTAACATTTCTCAAAAGTATACTTGAATGTCACATTTTGGTTTCACAACTTTGTCAGAGTGTTTGAGGAAATAACATGGCCAAACCTGGGTGGTTGGGGATGTTACATTAAAGGAGCATGAGATACATTATGCTACTCATGATTTAGAATTGAAATTCATAGTGCATTCCTTGAATATGTGGAAGAAATTCCTTATGGGAACAAGATTTGAATTAAGGACAGGCCATAGTGGTCTGAAGTATTTGTTTGGGCAACCAACTCTAAATGTTAGGCAAATTAGATGGCTAGAATTCGTTAGTGAATATGACTTTGATATAAATCATATCAAAAGAAAATAGAACATGGTGGTTGATGCACTCAATAGAAGGGTGCATGATATACATGATACAAACATAATCATGTACAAACTTGATCTAAAAGACATAATTTTAGAAGTGACAAAATTAGATCAACACTATGTGCAGACAATAGAAAAAATGCAGCAAGATAATTTACAACAAACAATGAAAGACTGTGAGCTAAGAGAAGATGGAATCCTCTTATATAAAGGTGTAACTTATGTACCTACTTATCGAGGAATGAGGAATATGATATTAAGAGAGATGCATAAAGTTACTTATCCTGGTCACTCGGGATACCAGAAAATAATTGCAGCTATCCAAAGCCAATATTACTAGCCAGGGAAAAGATTTGGGACACATCAGAACTTTAGCATAACATATCACCCAGAATATGATGGGAAATAGATAGAATCAATGAAGTGATTGAATATATGCTAAGAATATATGTGATGGATAAACCATAGAAATGGGAAGACTATTTACACTTAGTCAATTTTTCCCATAATAATACCCCGATAAGCTAGGACAACCCAGCAGATAGAGCAATACCGCAGTAAGTTGGGACAACCTAGCAGAGAGAGAAGTGGTTGGGCTAGAACTACTCAGGGAAATGGAAGATCAAATGGTGAAGATAATACAGAATTGAAAGGTTTCCCAATACAAGAAAAAAGTATATGCAGATAAGAACATAACTCACATATATTTTAAAGTGGGTGATTGGGTATTTCTGAAAGTAAAGACCAAGAGAAGCTCTTTGAAATTGGGGATATTTTCAAATATTGCAGCAAGATACTATGGACCCTTTGAAATCCTATAAAGAACTGGTCTTATTGCATACATGCTTGCAATACCTTCATCCATGTGCATTCATAATGTATTCCATTTGTCTTTTCTTAAAAATTGTGTGTTTGATGCTAATCATATAATTGATTGGAGTGTGATTCAAGTGGAGCAAGAAGGAGACCTCCAAGTAAAGCCTATTTTCATATTGGATCAGAAGGTCAAGAAACACTAGAATTGAAGATGCAATGTTGGAATATGAAGATGCCATATGACATGTCTTGAAGATGCAATGTTGGAATATGAAGATGCCATATAACATGTCCACTAGAGCTTTAGAATCATTGTAACATGTCAAGCAACACTAGAATCGGGCCATAGGGATAGTAAATTTCTAGTGGACATGTTACAGTCCTTAAGATGCAATGTTGGAATATGAAGATGCCATGCAGAAAGAGTACCCACATGTTTTTGGAGATTTTTGAAGAATTTTGCTTGTACATATATATAATGCACTAATGATAGTGCATAAATAAGGGGAAGGGGAATGTAATACCCCTAGGACAAACCCCAATATGTAATTGTACACGTAGGATGGTGAGCAAATATATCTTAGGCCTAAGTGTCATTGTACATATGTTTGGTGGCTAGAGTTCCTATATGATTACAAGATCTTTGTAATATGTATCATGCATATTATTACTAAAACAAATTGTTGCTACAAACCAATCATATGAAAGAGTATGGGCAACTAAGAACTTCACTAGACAAAAGGGGGGCAATGGGTCTAAGACTAAGAGCTAAGCCAAGGGGGCTTAAGTCAAGGAAATATTATTTTAATATATTTCCTAAGGTCCAAATATTGAGATATATTAGTCTAATAAGTTCCAAGAATAGGGAATGTATACTAAGTGGAGCTCATGAAGTTTCATCATGATAAGTGTCTAGATGGGGACATGCAGATATATTGGGAAACTTAGTGTATTTTCCCATCATCTCGTCATTCTTAGGGGATTTACTCTTACACTCCATCATTCTTCTATATTCATTCATGGATCTTTTCATTATTCCTTGATCATTGTAACCTTCGTTTCTTACCATGGGTATGTCATCATTCTATTCTTGTATCTATATGGGTAAATCTTAGGGAAGTGACTAGTAACAAGAATATAAGGTTTTCTCTACTTTGAGGAGGCAGGTTGTTAGGATCGTGTCAATCTCTCTGTTGTGATAGAATTGTTGAAGACTATTTACTGGTGCGTTGGGAAATAGTTGTATGGATTTGAGACTTTCTATTTGGCATGTTGTTGAAACCCCAAAAGGGAAGTGGAGCAGTCGAAGGACTTTTGAGCAGAGAAGGAGCATAGTTCCTGGGGTGGGACAGACATGTGGGAAATGAGAGGTTGTACACTAGTTCCAGTAGTGACACCTTGACCTGAGATTGTTTGTTGTTGATAGATCTTAGTATGGTCTAGGATGCCTTTCCTAATGGACTTCTAGTCTTAGCGTGGGGGTGACCTACTACTGAAAGGTTATGAGAAACATAATTTATGGTTAGGAGGAATGTTTGAGGTCTGCACGCAGTTGGTGAATTATTATTAAAAAGATAAGTATTCTTTTATATGAATTTATGTACCAATTACTATGTGTATGTTATGTTAAATTTTTAATGCTTAAAATGTATGAATTTTATGCATGAATTAGCATACATATTGCATTGCATATATTGTAGCATAAGTATCAGAGCTAATTCTCAAGTTTGATGCCAAGGATATTATAGTATATTTTGATATCATAACTAAAATGAGTAGAATTCAAAGGAATTCAAAGGAAAATGAAAATGCAGTTGTTTTTTAAGAAAATATTTTTGTGTGATGTGGCCTAGCTCAGGGCTGCAAACGTTACAATAAGGAGTCCTAGAGATTGACCATGGATGAGGAAATGGATACACTTAAAAAGAATGATACATGGGACTTGGTACTATTTTATGATAAACAACATAACATTGGATGTAAATGGGTTTTCAAAAAGAAGATTGATTTAGGAAAAAATACTGAAAAGCGCAAGACAAGGTTGGTTGCAAAAGGATATTCCTAGGTTGAGGGGATATGATTTGGTGAGATATTTTCCCTAGTTGCTAAGTTAACATATATTCGGTTCCTATTATATATAGAAGAAACTTTTGATTTAGAGATAATGATAAGTCACAACCTTTGTCCAAGACATGACTTATCACCCATTCTGTGTATTTATATGCATTCCCAGTGTATCTCAGAACATGTTGATTAAGAATGAATAATAATTGTTTATCCCTTGAGGAATATATGTATTCATCCTTGTTATAATGGATTCTCAGGTGAAGTGACCAAGAGTTTCACTCTAGGACTATTACAAGAAAATAAAAATCCTTCTTAAGGAATAATTTAGTGAGAAGTCATGTGAAACGTAGTCATCTATTGTCAATATATATTCCACTTACAACCCAACTATAGGTTCAATCGTTGAAGAATTGATTAACGAAATCCTTCATAATATAGTTGTTCAAAATAGATCCCCTTTATCAAGCTAGACCCCTACTTTGAAATCATGTTTGAGAATAAACTGAAATTAACAAATCCATCCAAAGTGTACTAGTCAAATATCTAATTGGATGGATAATTAGCCAAATATCTAGTTTTAGATCCAATTTATTGATAATTTGTTTGATACCTAGCCTAACACACATGGATTGGTTTTAAACAAACCATTATAAATTATATAATAACATATTTCAGTTGCTATGGTATCTTGAGTTGCAACTGTAGTTCCAATAAGTTCATGTTTGGGGTGAATTCAATGTTCAAGCAAATGAAAATCCATAGGGATGGGAGAGCGGGCATGGGAGGTAAAACTAAAATTTTAAATGAGCGTGAAAGGGTCCATGTAGCTACATGTACAAACATTCACATCATCCTTGTAGCTCAACATAGGTGGAGACAATAGTTGGGTTGACATTTTTTGGAGGAATGGAGTCATAGAAATATGGATGATTGGAACCAAGAGAAAGGATAAAATTTGAAACTCGCATTTTCCTTCAAGACCCCTTTATCCATTCATAAAAGGGCATTAGATTTTTTGTGTTACAAAAGAAAATTAAAATAAAAAATTACTTGTCGATGATGAAGGGATCATCATTCCATATCTTTGAAAATGAAGGGGTATCACCCTTACAACATGCCAATATTTAATTCTTAAGAATAAATACTTGTGACTTGAGATGAAATGCCTTGTGAATTTAAAATTTGTATAATATATTACTAATACATGAACTTAGTAGTCGATAAGTTTTATTGGTTCCTTTACAACTTATTTAGCTTAAATTTACATGGATATGCATTGGTACACCGATGGTTATTCATCACAATGTTGGGTATACATCGGTACACCTATGGTTGCTAATCTCCATGTTGAATCTCATATTCAAAATAATGAACATCACATTAGCTTTTTGTTGGCAACCAAATCACATTTTTCTATTTGTCTTATAAACTGCCTACACCAATGTTTGCAAACATCGATTTTTCGTCGCAATTTTCAAATAGACGACATTTTCATTTTTGCCACATTTGCACATTTGTCTTCGTCAAGTTTTCACGACTGTAAGCATGAAAACTTCTCCTTTCGAAGTCATATTTCGATCATTATCTGAACTGTCAATATCTCTTATGCCTATTGCGCTTATCTTTTATTGATCATTATACAACTGGCAAGATCCTCTAATTAGTTCTCATACTTTGATTGATTGTATAACTTGGTTTTATTGAGTTTGTAAGGCATTTAGCATTTGGATTTGCACTTTATATGACTCACCTGATCATTGATTCTATGAAAATGCATAGGGGTTATGATTAATTTTTTTTATATATATGTCCTTTGGTATAATCCTTATGTTAATCTTTTGGCTTGTCGACTATATGAATATTGTTTGGCACCTTGGTTAAACTTTTGATTATATGAAATGATACATTGGCGCACAGTTGATTTTGGTTTTGATTTATAAGTCGGGTGTTTAAACACTATGGAATAACGTTTGCGCGCATTGGTATACACATTTAGTTTCATTAATTGGGCATATGACTCGATGGTTAAACTACTATTATGGAGTGAACAACTATGTAAATCGGCGGTTGTACTTGGATAATGAATATTTTTCATGGCAGACTCCACCACCTTTGCATGCTCGCATTTATGATTATCCCTTTTGCTCGTTCATTTCAGTTAGCTTGGGCAGCTCTGCTCCTGTGTGTGTTGGTGAATATAAACCCTTCCCTTACCATGTGTACGGCTCCATGGCACCAGTCATGCAAGTCGAGCCCAATGGCCACCAAGATCTGTTAATGTTTGACAATGCCTGCAGTGACATGGAGGAAAATGGGTGGCTACCCTTTATACAACGATTTGAGGGTTTTAACCTTTGTTTAGCACGACAGTTTGCCGTAACCTTTGATGGTTGTCGAGCCAAGGTGGGTGACATACAGTTAGAGATCAATGAGAAGTTTATCAGTCTTGCCACAGGGTTACCTACCTCGAGATAGCGTTGGTTTAAGAATTGCAAGGTCGAGGAAGTGCCATGGACATTGTTGTTTCTATCATGCAAAGTTACCTCTTGTGAAAGAGGTATGCCCATATCTATGCTCAAACCACGATGGCATGACTTATTAATGCTAGTCAAGCAGTTTGTGACCTGTGAAGGTCGATATGGACTTGTGTTCCTCTACCACCTGCGTTTGCTGATGATTTTTATAGGGTATCCTCTAAACATGCCTTTCTACTTTCATCGTTCCCTATATAAAATGGCGAAAAAGTTTAAGAGACAGAAGGCTGACAGCAGCCTGTTCCACCATGGGCTTATTAAGCTCTTCGTTGTTTATCATTTGAGTTTGCACGAGGATAATTGGAATGCTTTCGTTGCTCGGAATGGTTTCAAGGATCCGAAACCTGTAAAGGTTGATAAACCTGTAGTAATTGAAACCAAGGCCGAATCGCCTGTACCCTTACATGTCCTACTGCCTAAACCCTTGACCGACCCTAGTGGTGCCTTACCCGACACTGTGACTAAGAGCACAGAGGCTATTAAGAAGCCTATGAGTAAAAATCCCAAGGCAAACCTTACTGCCAATGCCAAAGGGAAAAGGAATGTTCGACTCATTTTGAGAATGGCCAGAAAAAAACTGAAACCCTCTGCCGAGTCCAACCCTATCATCCTAAGTGAGGATTCTGATTCTGATGTTGAATGTTTTCTAGCCAATGAGTACCCCTACTCGCAGGGTTTATGTCCCGAGCCTCCTTATGATTTTGTATCAAACCTTCCCCCCTGCCTAAAGAACAACCCTGACTACCCGAGTATTAAATTGCCTCGTGAAACCCTCGGTCATTTGGCCAAACCCTCACCTACTCTTTCTAAATCCACACAGTCACCCTGTGACCTATGCGATTCATGGTTAGAACGATATCATATTGATGTTCCTATACTCCAATCGAAGATTCAATCACTGGAAGATCAAATTTCAGTGCTAACCAGTCAAAAATCCATGCTCCAAGAAACAGATAAAAAGCAAAAGACAACCGGCTCAATCTTGTTCAAAAATGTGGAATCAGCCACGGCCGTTGTCAATTCTAAATTGGCATAATCAAGCAGCCTCGTCACTATACAGGTATGGTTTTGACATCATTTTTGTAAATAATCTAGGTTGATATAATGATTTGAATTCAGTTTTTAATAGCTCTGAATGACTCTGTTATAATGTGTGCATTCTATATATAACTCTGATTTGAATAAAAGGGAATTTCGATTTGATATATGATTTGCTCATAGATGTTTTTGGATTTGAATGGGTATTCACTTGGATTTCAATTGTTAAGTCTGTCTGAGTGAAGTAACGAGATTAATGGTGTGTTTTCAATACAATTTGTTTTGTATCCACTCCTCACGGGAAGTTCCACACTCAATTTAGAATACGATTGTGCTCGGATTTGATCTCGTATGATTCGCATGCTGTGTTTTTCAAAGGATTTCGGGAGTGTATTTGTTATGATATGTTGTGTCATAAGATTTTCCAAATCATGAGTACCCCTCTGTTTAATTTAATTTGGAAAGAAATACTCTGTTTTATAGAAAATGATCTCATTAAAACTGTGTGAATGCGCCCGAATCGTGGGATGTTTTTGATTCGTAATCACTATGTTGAAACCTTTTCTATTCGATTCACTTCTATTCTAACTGAATTATGAGTTGGCAAGATTGTTTTGTGAACTGGACTCGTGTTTTGATTGCTGCTCTATTTGATTCGTAAAACAAATTGATCGATATTCGTCACTCCTGTCAAATCCAATTATAATTCAAATGAACGATTCTGACCAAAATCAAAACAATCTTGTTTGCCCAATTCACAGTAACAAATTATGAATTCTAAGGCTTATCAATCGATTATGTTACAATTTAATTTCAATTCATGTTCACACAAGTTTGAATCAATCTATTCGTGGCTATGTCAACACAGTGATAACGATTTGATAATGATCTCATTTGGCTTCGATTGTATCCCTTGTTGATAGGATAGCATACTGATTGTATGCGATTTGTTTTGATTGTGTCGATTCCAAATTGATATCATACGATTTCACTATGTTTGGATTATGGTTCTGCTCATTTGATTTTGTGGTGATACAAGAAACAGAGTATGCCTATCTCTGTTGGCATTCATTGATTCGAATCTTGTTTAGTTTCGAATTGCATAGAAAATTCAAATTAAATGGTTCATTTTCAAATTACTATTGAGTGTAAATTAAATTGAAATCTTTTAAAAGATTTTCGATTAATTTCAATGTTGATTCTGTACCTTATTTAGACTAGCTACAGAATCAGATGATTCTGTAGCTAATCTATAGAATTAGTTTTTCTATTATTTTATTAATAAAAGATCCTTCTAATTTGTTCATTTTGGTCCTTTTCAGGTGATTTCAAATTGCATGGGATTTGATGGACAGTCTAGAGGATATTTGGATGTTTTAATTCCATTTTAGTTTCCTAGTTTAGGCAACTTTGGGATATCTTCCCAGATTTTTGTAAACAGTTTTATAACTTCCACAGGGAGATTTTACCCTGTGGAAAACCTTTAAATACTTATTATTTTTGTAGTAATGATCATCCTCATTCGTGGGAGAACAAGGATATGGAATTTTAATACAAAGTGAGACAAAAGTTGATGTTCTGCTACAGCTTTAGCTTTTCATAATATCAATCTTTTGTTTCATGTTTGTGTCATAAGTTTGCATCTGATTAATGACTACTTTAGCTATCTTAGTCTTTTGCAAATGATATGAATTAATTAATATGATCCATGTCTGATTTCTTCCATTATTTAAAAACATAGCAATTACTTGATTCAGTTTATGAATGACAGATTTCTCTTCTTCATCAATTGGATTATTTTGTATAAGTCTTTGCATAACAGGTTTACCTAACTATGGAGATTTATAAATTATATAATTGTTATGATTTTTATGTCTTGTTTGTCCTTTAAACCAACTCAAAGAGCATTGCAGCGTATCGTTTACGAGAAGCTTCTGGATTACTCGGTGCGGGTTTCCTCCCTCTAATCTGCTTGAACAGTCATCATACACAGGACAAATCTGGAGCGTTTCCAGGTCAGTTTGTTGTTTATTCATTTAGTGTATTTGTTAGTATTTTAGTTAGATATATGTGTAGTTAGTATATTAGATTGTTTAATTTCAGTAAGTTTTATCTCTTGTTCATAAAATCATAAAATCGACAAAAAATATCTTTCTCTGTCTTAGGGCAAAAAGCAAATGAGTTTTCCAGGTTTTATTTAAATCTGTGTTTTGTGAATATTGTACATTTTTTGAAT
>JASDQU010108794.1:126516-140365 GCA_032191745.1 Picea mariana
GAAATGATACATTGGCGCATAGTTGATTTTGGTTTTGATTTATAAGTCGGGTGTTTAAACACTATGGCATAACATTTGCGCGCATTGGTATACACATTTAATTTCATTAATTGGGCATATGACTTGATGGTTGAACTACTATTATGGAGTGAAAAGCTATGTAAATCGGCGGTTGTACTTGGATAATGAATAGTTTGCATGGCAAACTCCACCACCTTCGCATGCTCGCATTTATGCTTATCCCTTTTGCTCGTTCATTTCGGTTAGCTCGGAAAGCTCTGCTCCTGTGTGTGTTGGTGAATACAAACCCTTCCCTTACCATGTGTTCGGCTCCATGGCACCAGTCGTGCGAGTCGAGCCCAATGGCCACCAAGCTCTGTTAATGTTTGACAATGCCCGTAGTGACCTGGAGGAAAATGGGCGGCTACCCTTTATACAATGATTTGAGGGTTTTAACCTTTGTTTAGCACGATAGTTTGTTGTAACCTTCGATGGCTGTCAAGCCAAGGTGGGCGACATACAGTTAGAGATCGATGAGCAGTTTAGCAGTCTTGCCACAAGGTTACCTGCCTCGGGACAACGTTAGTTTAAGAATTGCAAGGTCGAGGAAGTGCCATGGACATTGTTGTTTCTATCGTGCAAAGTCACTTCTTGTGACAGAGGTATGTCCATATCTATGCTCAAACCACGATGGCACGACTTATTAATGCTAATCAAGCAGTTCATGACCTGTGAAGTTCGATACGGACTTGTGTTCCTCTACCACCTGCGTTTGCTGATGATTTTTATAGGGTATCCTCTAAACATGTCTTTCTACTTTCATCGTTCCCTGTATAAAATGTCGAAAAAGTTTAAGAGGCAGAAGGCTGAAAGGAGCCTGTTCCACCATGGGCTTATTAAGCTCATCGTTGTTTATCATTTGAGTTTTCATGGGGATAGTTGGAACGCTTTCGTTGCTCGAAATGGTTTCAAGGATCCGAACCCTGTACAGGTTGATAAACCTATGGTAATTGAAACCAAGGCCGAACCGCCTGTACCCTTACATGTCCTACTGCCTAAACCCTCGACCGACCCTGGTGGTGGCTTACCTAACACTGTGAATAAGAGTGCAGAGGCTATTAAGAAGCCTATGAGCAAAAATCCCAAGGAAAACCTTACTGCCAATGCCAAAGGGAAAAGGAATGCCCGGCTCATTTCAAGAATGGCCAGAAACAAACCGAAACCCTCTGCCGAGTCCAACCCTATCATCCTAAGTGAGGATTCCAATTCTGATGTTGAACGTTTTCTGGCCAGCGAGTACCCCTACTCGCAGGGTTTATGTCCCGAGCCTCCTTATGATTTTGTATTAAACCTTCTCCCCTACCTAAAGAACGACCCTAACTACCCGGGTATTAAATTGCCTCATGAAACCCTCGGTCATTTGGCCAAACCCTCGCCTACTCTTTCTAAACCCACAGAGTCACCCTGTGACCAATGCGATTCATGGTTAGAACGATATTATATTGATGTTTCCATACTCCAATCGAAGATTCAATCACTGGAAGATCAAATTACAGTGCTAACCAGTCAAAAAGCCAAGCTCCAAGAAACAAATAAAAAGCAAAAGACAACCGGCTCAATCTTGTTCAAAAACGTGGAATCAGCCACGACCGTTGTCAATTCTAAATTGGCATAATCACTGCAGCCTCGTTGCTATACAGGTATGGTTTTGACATCGTTTTTGTAAATAATTTAGGTTGATATAATGATTTGAATTCAGTTTTTAAATAGCTCTGAATGACTCTATTATAATGCGTGCATTCTATATATAACTCTGCTTTGAATAAAAAGAAATTTCAATTCGATATACGATTTGATCATTCCTAGTATAGCAATCGATAGATTTTGATTGGATTTGTGTGGTCTTCGTTTGGATTTGATTGATTGGTTTGCTTTATTGAGTTAACAAAATTAATAGTTTGTCTTCGACTGGATTGGTTTGTATTCAATTTGAAAAGGAAGTTTTTCATACTCAGTTTAGAACATAGTCATGTTCGGATTTGATTTTGTTATAATCTATATGCTGTGGTTGGTGAACGATTTTATTGAGTTTGGTTGTTACGATATACTCTGTCTTACAATTTTCAAAGTTGAAACACTGCTCTATTCGATTTTAATTTGGGAAACGAACTACTCTGTTTTTATAAAAATGATATGTTCATTTAAGTCAGTGCAGGTGTGCCCGAATCATGGAATGGATTTGATTCGTGACAGCTATGCTAAACCCCGTCCAATTGATTCATTTGATCGGAACGATTTCATTTTGATCAAAGTCGTTTGCCCTTTTTTCCATAACAAATTATGAATTCTATTGCCGATCATTCGAGTTTGTTATGGTTTTATTTGAATTAATTTTCACACCGGTTTGAATTGATCTATTCGTGGCATGAACCGTTTGTCTTATCAACACAGTCATAACGATTAGAATGATCTTGTCGAATTCATATTTCATGTTGACAAGGAAACGTAATAGTTGCTTGCCATTTGTTTTGATTATAATCGTTTCAATTGATATCAAAACGATTTCACAACTGTTGGATTCGATTAGTTATGAAACGAATTGATTGACTGTGTTATTTTTACCAAATTTGATTATGATTCGTTTGAATGTAATCGATCTTGCTTACCCCAGTTTGCAAAAACGAATGATCGGATATCTTGTATGCACTCTGTTACACCTTGCTACGATTTCGTTTTCTATATCGTCACAACCATAACGAATTGTAAACGTTCTTGTTCGATTCAATCATATCTCCTATTGGTAAAACGGCATAACAAATGCGTGAGATTTGTTTTTGTATTGATTGCATTGGATGTCAAACGAGTTCTCAACTGTTCGATTATGGTTCTGTTGACCCGATCTTGTGGTAACAAAAACAAGAAACAGAGTATGCCTATCTTTGTAGGCATTCATTGATTCCGATCTTGTTTAGTTTTGAATTGCATAGCAAATTCAAATTAAATGGTTCGTTTTCAAATGATTATTGATGTCAATTAAATTGAAATCTTTTAAAAGATTTTCGATTAATTTCAATACTGATTCTGTACCTTATTTAGACTAACTACAGAATCAGATGATTCTGTAGCTAATCTATAGAATTAAATTTTCTATCATTTTATTAATAGAACATCCTTCTAATTTGTTCATTTTTTGTCCTTTGCAGGTGAATTCGAATTGCATGGGATTTGATGCACAGTTTAGAGGATATTTGGATGTTTTACTTTTATTTTAGTTTCCTAGTTTAGTTGAACTTGGGAATATCTTCCCAGATTATGTAAACAGTCTGATAACTTCCACAGGGAGGTTTTACCCTGTGGAAAAACTTATAAATACTTATTATTATTTTGTAATGATCATCCTCATTCGTGGGAGGATATGGAATTTTAATACAAACTGAGACAGAAGTTGATGTTCTTCTACAGCTTTAGCTTTTCATAATATCAATCTTTTGTTTCATGTTTATGTTATCAGTTTGCATCTGATTAATGACTACTTTAGCTATGTTAGTCTTTTGCAAATGATATGAATTAATTAATATGATCCATGTCTGATTTCTTCCATTATTTAAAAACATAGCAATTACTTGATTCAGTTTATGAATGACAGATTTTTCTTCTTCATCAATTGGATTATTCTGTATAAGTCTTTGCATAACAGGTTTACCTAATTGTGGAGATTTTTAAATTATATAATCGTTATGATTTTTATGTCTTGTTTGTCCTGTAAACCAACTCAAAGAGCATTGCAGCGTATCGTTTACGAGAAGCTTCTGGATTATTCGGTGCGGGTTTCCTCCCTCCAATCTGCTTGAACAGTCATCATACACAGGACAAATCTGGAGCGTTTCCAGGTCAGTTTGTTGTTTATTCGTTTAGTGTATTTGTTAGTATTTTAGTTAGATATATGTGTAGTTAGTATATTAGATTATTTAATTTCAGTAAGTTTTATCTCTTGTTCATAAAATCATAAAATCAACAAAAAATATCTTTCTCTGTCTTAGGGCAAAAAGCAAATGAGTTTTCCAGGTTTTATTTAAATCTATATTTTGTAGATTATTGTACATTTTGTAAATAAGTTGTATTTCAGATAGCAGTTAGATAATTAATTAGTTAGAGCTAGTATAGTATTAGTTAGTAGATTGTATATATATAGTTAGTTAGATTAGTTTAGTTTGTTTAATAGTTAGTTTTAGATTAGATTAGTTAGTTTGTTTGTTTTATATGTTTAGTTTTAGTTAGATTAATTAGTTTATATTAGTTTTCTCTTTGGTTTTCTTAGAACCTTAGATCGGCTAACGGAGCCGCTAAACCCGTCAGGGTGGTTTATCCCAAATGGCTTGGGTTATTAGACAACCCCGGACCGGTTCCACTCTCTCAGTTGATGGACGGTCAATTTCGCCCGTCAACAAACCTGCACACTGTTATATGACAGTCTCTGAAATGAGTTCCTTCCACTGGAACCCCTACCCCTATTAAATGTTCCTCGAGAAGTTCATGTAATTTCTTGTGTTGCAGTTGGCAATGAGTGGGATGTTGCACTTGTTGTAATTGAAATATTTGTTGTAACTGCTCTAGGTGTGACTCTATTGCCATAAGGAGGTGGCCTAGAGATTCCTCCTCTGGAGAAAGTCCTAGGGGCCTTCCCCACAAATCCAGGATGTTGTGGAATGGTTGACATCATACCTTCATTTAAGCTCATATGCTCCTCCGTGTAACGAGAATTTTCAACTTCTTCAGCTACTGACAATGCTTTCCACATCCATACCATGGCCCTTATCTTAGGGTTTAACCCGTACACAAAACATACGTCTTGTTGTTGATCAGTATCCATGTGATGCATGAGCATCGCTATCACATCAAGAAAAGAAGACGTGAAAGAATAGTCAACACTTCAACGCATTGAAAGAGCCAAAATCAACTCTTAACCAGCTTGGTAGCAGTGTAGAGATATTTTCGAATATCTCGTTAATTAATTAGTTCTATGTAAATTCGGGCCACCGTTTTGAACTGACGGATCATTGTAAACACTTACACAACTATAATATATTATAGGTGTAGGATATTAGCTCGTATTAGTCATTAAGTTGCATTAATTAAGCTAAGTAGGTGACCACTACAGTAGAAGGTGATAGATTTTAGATAGGGGGAAGAAGAGCAAAGAAGGCTCTGGGTCCTTAGAAAAAATTTCATTGTAGTTTTGTAAGAGACATAAGTTGTAATCATGTATTTATTTCTGAAATGAATAGAACACAAGAAATCATCCAATTGTACAGTGTTGATACTATTTTACAGTTTTACTGTTGTTATGTTTTTTGTGGATGTATGATGTTCATGGTGAAGGAATGAATTTATGAATAATTGAATAAGTTTCAAGTGTTTTCTCTTCTATAAGTTATGCAAGGAGTGCATACCGAACACAAGGAGTGTGTGTGAGAGAGTCTTTTTTGACTTGAAGCTCAGGAGAGATAGCGTGTAACGTTTGTATGCAGAGTGTGCATATTAAGCACAAGGATTGTGTATGTGAAGTATTTGACATGGAGAAATAACTCGAGTTTTTCTCATAAGAAACTACAGAGGTCAGTCGCAAGGAGTGCACAGGACCAGAAATTGACTAAGTGTCGAAGAAATCCTTCAGAAGAATAATTTGCGAAAGTTGGACCAGATAAAGGGTTAATATCTATCCAAGAAGACCCGAAGTAAATCTGGACCATCAGATCTAGCGGGATGCATGGCGACATATCGCGAACTTTGGATAATAATACTATGGGAAGTTGAGAATTGAAGTCTTCGAACCCCAAAGGTCCGAAGTAAATTATAACCATTGATTTGAGGAAGACAAACGTCAACATATCTTTTATTTCAGGAGATAGCCATTGTGGAGAAAGTAGAAATTGAGATTTGAAACTCCCGAAACCCGAATCACGGAATAAATCACAATTGTTGATTTAGAAAGGTTAAATTTGATCTGTATATTGGGAAAGGGAAGACCTGAACCGTTAGGTTTAGAAGCACCATCAAGATCTTGAGATCGACAATCATGAAGGATTGTGGGGACGGAACGTACTCGGATGTTAAAAATTTGATAGCGGGCTACAATAGAAACCGTGGTATTGCAAATTGGATGCATGGTGTTTGGTAGTGAATTGTGGGGAGAAAACTGGATTGATCCCAAACCACTTTCGACCGCACCCGCAATTGTGTGTGGACATAAACTAAGGTCATATACAGGAATGAGCTAATGGAGGAGGAGTTAGCGCCTGAACACTAATTGTCTGATAATGCGAAGGGAGAGGTCATGAGTGTCATAGCACTCACACTGAAAGATTGAAGATACCTGTGGTTATTTATAAGCGAGACCATTAAGGTTTCAGATAGGTAATTTAGCTCTATGAATTGAAGATCCTTGACCGGGAGGTCGTGCAACCCAAGGAGAAGGGGGATTGACATCACCATGTATGAGACATATTTTACTAACTCTATGAACCTGATCTCGTACTCTTCCATGGTCTTGTTTCCCCGAACTAGAGCATGAAATGCTCCTACCTGTTGTTCCTCGTAGTAAGTAGGAAAATATTTCCTCCAGAACCTTTCCTAAAATATCTCCCATGAGACGGTGTCTGGGGTAAGGTGCAACTGCCTCTCTAGATTACCCCACCAGTTCAAGGCACTGTCCTTCAACTGAAATATCAGTATCTTCTCTTTTTATGTGGAAGCATAGTCTCTTAAGAAGAAACATCGCGTCATTTCTTCCAACCATACCTCTGCATGTTCACTTGCATGACCCCCAACAAACTATGGGAGTTTGATCTTCTGTAGTTCTCTGGTGATTTCCCCTGGTGGAGGCTCTCCCTCTGAGTCCCTCCACGCTTCAATTTTACCCACTCCAGATGGTGGGGGTTCCACTTCAACATCTGTTGAATGAAATCCCTTTAATCTCTCATTAATAGCCTATAAGGAGTGCATAATGAGAGCTAATTTAGGCGATGGTGGTGGTAGCGCCAACGTTGGTAGTCTTTGTGATGATGCCCCTTAGCCTCGATTTCCCCGAGTCCTAACCATCATGAATAACTAAATCTGCATTAAACCAAATGCTTATCACGGAAGAGTTTAAGGCATTCCACATTCCCTCAACTTATACTTGCAAACATAAGGGTTTAAGCGTAAAATTATTTATACTTATATGTAAACAAACATTACTCCAATAAAATAAGTGGCTTAAGTCAAGGTCAAAAGATTCTAAGCTTAGTAACTTCGTCTGAATAAGCTAGTAACTCTCTCATCACATTTGAAACTACTTTTACACTTTTACTTATCATGTCCTTATCATATCCTTCAAGTATTTATTCATATTACTTTTTACTATATCATATCCTTATCATATCCTTCGAATATTTATTTATATTACTTTTTACTATAATATTCTATCTTGTATTCCCCATCATTTATTTTATATCAATACTTTCATACATATCATTATAATACCTACCATACTATACATATCTATTTTTACACTACATTTTGCATAACTTGTAATCACGTCATTAATATAATTAAATAATCCATATAATGCTACCATCTTATTGCTAACTTGTGCAACTTAAAAATAGTATTAATGTTGGTTACCTCCAACACTTATTATAATCACCTTCCATATTTTATATCAATACTTTCATACATATCATTATAATACCTACCATACTATACATATCTATTTTTACACTACATTTTGCATAACTTGTAATCACGTCATTAATATAATTAAATAATCCATATAATGCTACCATCTTATTGCTAACTTGTGCAACTTAAAAATAGTATTAATGTTGGTTACCTCCAACACTTATTATAATCACCTTCCATATTTCGACATTTACTCTGTTTCCTCCACCTCTATTCATTCTACCAAATATAAAATTGTAATTTCTTGCAAATATTTCATACTCCTTATTACTTTTAATTAACATTATTCATTATTTTACTTTGTTATTAAACCATTACTTTCATTATACCCTTCATCATTTATACTTTCTATAATTCTACTCATGATTATACTCTTACTAAGATAAAGACCCCTTTATAATATATAACGCTTTTTAATTTTATTTTTCATAAAAATCATATAATTAGTTTATATGATATTATCTTTCTCCTAGTAACAAAGAATCTCTTATATTATTATTATTTTTGGGGGAATAAAACACTTTTATTTTACATAAAATCATATATATAGATATAAAATAGTTTTTTTAAATAATTATTTATATTATAAAAGAACATCAAAAGAATATATATATATATATATATATATATATATATATATATATATATATCCACTTTTTTTTAATTTTGAGACTTTTGTGACTAGTGTTATGATAAGGTAGTTTTTTCAGATCCATCACATCAGTTTTTTAATTTGATGTTTCAGACCAAACAAATATGGTCCATCATTAGAAAGAGTTTTAAGATATGAAAGAAATTTGAAAAATCATCAAGTGTATATATATATAAAAAGTTTTTTAGAAAATAGTTGACTTATTAAAAATATAAGACTTAAAAATATTACTAATTAATTTCTAGAATATGTCCTTGTGGTTAGTGTTGGGATCCAATTTTGACTAATATTCCAACCATCTTCTATGTTTAGATTGTTAAGTTGTTTTTCAATCTTGATGGCTTCTCTAAATTTCCTATTGTGATAGTGATCTACCTTGGCAAGAATTTTGGCCTCTTCAATACAAATATGATATTTTGTTTTGTCTTAATGTTCTTCCAAAGCTGAGGGAAAAGTGTGATTGTGCTTGATATCAACGACATGTTATTGAATCCTAATTCTATGATGGGAGAGAGGGGGGATCCCATAGAAACCCCACAAGTTTGCTCATAAACTCAAACCCTTAGTCGACAATACTAGCTCTTTTGTTAAAGATTCCACATTCTTTGTAAACAAGATCAAAAAAATCAAATTGGAAAATGATGACATCCTTGTAATTATTGATGTTTTTTCTCTCTTTACTAAGATTCCCATTGATGGAGCTAAGGAGGTCATCAAGAGAGTCACTGACCAAGGTACTATTGATTTAGTTGAAATTTATTTGAAATCCACATTCTTTATATTCCAGTGTGACTTATATGAACAAACTTGTGGGGTTGCTATGGGATCCCCCCTCTCTCCCATCATAGCTAATTTATTCATGGAGGATTTGGAAAGAAAATCCCTTAGTTCCTCACCCTTTCAACCCAAATACTAGAATAAGTTTGTCAATGATACTTTTGTTATTTGGCCCCATGGTTGTGACAAATTAAATGAATTTGTGAATCACCTCAACAAACAATCTGGTCACATCAAATTCACTATGGAGGTTGAAAATAAAGGTAGTCTTCCTTTTCTAGATGTTAGGGTCACAAAAATACCCGATGGATCCTTAGCCCACCAATTTTATAGGAAGAAAACTCACACTGAAAAATACCTTCATGTTGAATCCCATCATCACCCTGCCCAAAAATTAGGGGTACTCAACATCCTAGCTACTAGGGCCTTCAGAATCTCTGATGATGAACACCTTGACGAAGAGAAAGACCATCTCCTAAAGGTTTTTAAGGATAATAGCTATAAAAAACATAAGGTGTTTAGAGCCTTTCAGAATGCCTTTAAAAGACCTAGAAATAAGGTACAAACAAATAATGATGTGTCCAATTTTTTCTTACCATACATACAAGGGACAACAAACAAGCTTGCTAGGATTTTGAAGAAGAAAAATATTGGGGCAACTTTCAAACCCATAAACACTATTAGGAATTCACTTAGGTCGGCCAAAGACCCTGTTGATCCCATTGAACAGAAGGGTGTCTATATGATCATGTGCTCATGTGGTAAACAATATATAGGAGAAATAGGTCGTTCCTTTAGAATTAGGATTCAAGAACATGTCATTGATATCAAGCACAATTGCACTTGTCCCTCATCTTTGGCAGAACATTCAGACAAAACAAAATATCATATTTTTATTGAAGAGGCCAAAATTCTTGCCAAGGTAGATCACTATCACAATAGGAAATTTAGGGAAGCCATCAAAATTGAAAAAGAACCTAACAATCTAAACAAAGATGATGGTTGGAAGATTAGTCAAAATTGGATCCCAACACTAACCACAAGGAAAGATTCTAGAAATTTATTAGTAATAAATTTATTAGCAATATTTTTAGGTCTTATATTTTTAACAAGTCGGTTCTTTTCTAAAAAATGTTTCATATATATGCACTTGATGATTTTTCAGATTTCCTTCATATCTTAAAACTCTTCCTCATGATGGACCACATTTGTTTGGTCTGAAATGTCGAATTAAAAAACTAATGCGATGAATCCGAAAGAACCACCTTTTTTCTTCCTCATTTAATAATATTGCATATATGAAAATAAAAACTATTTAAGTAAAATATAATTTCTAATATAACATAATTAATAAAATAACAATAAAATAATACTTAACCAAAAAATATTAATAATAAAAAAATACAAAATTAATTAGTATAGAATAAACCTACTCGATTAAAAAAAAATAGGTCAACATCGGGATGCACGCAAGGGCCTTGCATGAGGTGCATGTGCCTCCACCTCCTCATTTTAGGCATGGAGAAAATAAATTTTAATAAACCCTTTCATTGTTCATTCTCATTTTTCATTTGCTCATCTAGGATTTCTGCTCTGCTTGGGGTGAATGAGCATGGCCCCTGGCACCATGGTCCACCGATCAGAGGGCATAGCCATGGTTGGCCTCTTCCTTCACCTTTGTGTGTCTCCTTTCCATCCGTTGAGTGACGAAACAAGTGCCACTCAGAGCCTCTCATGCCATTGAAGGTTTGAACGGGGTTTGAAGGCCAATTGCTATCCGAGAAAACTATTTCGGGCTCTGTTGCCGCCACAACGAATATATTGTGGATTGTTCACAGAGGGAAAGAGTGAGAGGTTGTAGGAATCAAACGTTGGACTTATGGTGGCACGAACTGAGACACCCTTGGTCTCAGGACTCGACTTATGACATGTGACTTGTATGGCTCTCGGGTGCTTGTCTTGTGGGCTCTCTTACTCGGTGCCGCACACTTGGATTCGAGCAGTGCAAAAAGAAACACCTCTCATGGGCTCTCTTCCTCATGGCTTGACGCTTGGTTTCTATGCTGGGAGGTGTTGGTGTGTAGTGGTCTCCCATTGTGGGCTTCCTCCCTAGTGAATTGTGTATGGACTCTCGATGCTTTATGTTGTATAGTCCAGGTGTGGACTCTCCCTGATGCTTTATGGTGTATAGTCCAGGTGTGGACTCTCCCTTGATTCTCGAGGCGTAGTGCACTACAATGTGAACCTCTCCCTTGGCGCACCATGTGAGAGTGCTCTGTTTGGTGTTTAAGGGCGTTGATTAGTGGCTTGTGAAATCTGACTTGGAGTTTAGGTCCGAAGTTGCAACATATTTTTTATTTATTTAGATATACATATATTTTCTACTTTTTTTTTTTTTTTTTTTTGCATGTAACCCTTATAATTATTTCCTCTTGTTCTTTTGCAGGTGAGGATGCTTACAGGTACACGGGTTGGATCAGTGGGACAAGGAACATGTGGAAAGTGGACTGGAAGAGGTGTGGCAGGGTCTTTTCCTTGCTACACTCACCCTCTTCTCCAATATTTTTCTAGGTAGTTTCTTTAGGGTTCAAGGGTCATTCCTGGGTTATTTATGGTTTATTTAAGGGTTGTAAATAAGGGGTAGTTGCATGTCTGAGGGTTCAGGTTGTGTTTCCAGGATTGTAGGTGGGTAAGCCCTAGGTTTCAGTTTTGAAACCGGGCTCTGATACAATTTGTAAGACCTTCCTATTTCAGGGCCTAAAAAAAATGTCCCCTAATCTCCTACTAAAATGACTGCAATTTAGTTTAGAATTTTCTTTAGGCAAGGAATAAACTGATAAATAGACAACATAATAATAACAGACCAACTAGTAAAATACATACCTTGACCTGTAGGTTGGTTGATTTATCCCCTTTCTTGTTTGTTCTTGCTCTTGCCCAAACTGCCCCAAACTGCCCAAAATGAATATTTACCTCCCAACCAACTAGGAACAACCTCTCTGACTCCTTAGTTCCAGGAATCCTTGCGGTTTCCTGGCCCCCAAGCCCAAAGTTCCCAGCGACAGCATGCCCCTGTAAAAGTTCCTCAAAACAAATTCTGTCCTCCAATCTCCTCCTTCTCTCTTTCAAAATTTCTTCCTTCCTTCTTCTTCCCCAATTTTCCCCAAAACAAAAGCCCCTCTCCAAGTCATCTCCCCTCTTCCTTATCCTCCTCTCTAGAATCTCTTCCCCTCCTTCAATTCCCCAATTGTCTTATCCCCTCATTAATTCCCTCACCTACCATAAAATAGTAAAAAGACTCATTAAATTTATTTTAATAATTAATTAAATTTAAATTAATAACTATGATCAATAAATAATCACTAAAATAATTATACAAAATCTTAATTTTCACTACAAATAAAAATCCTTTCACTACAAATAAAAATCCACCTATAGCATAAATAATACTAAATATCCACTACTTTTATTAAACATTTAATACAAATATATTGAATTACAATATCACTTAAAATGTACCAAATATATTGAATTACAATATCACTTAAAAATTACCAAATATGTTATGCCATTTTGTATTAATCGCTAAAAATATGGATATAAAATTATCCTCATTTCGTTATTAATTGGACAAAACTCCTCACACTCCTCGTTATTAATTGGACATTCTAATTTTGTACATTGGAATTGGACAAAACTCCTCACACCATCATTCCATTATACATACAACTTTCATTGTAAAACTTTAAATGAAATTTATGATCCCAAGGTTTCCAAAATAGAACAAGAATAGCTTACTCTTTAGTCACATCAAAACTAATATGATCATAAGAAGAGTTGTTAAATGCAAAATGCTAATCAATCAACGTCGGCTGCTTGCTGGGCATTTTTTTTTAAGAAGACGCATTAAATGCGAAATGCTAATCCATCAACCAGAGTGCCTTTTCATGCTTTTTCTTTTTGAATATTGAATTTCTATCTTACTCCTTATGTCACCTCAAAACTAATATGATCATATTAGCAGAGCTGTTAAATGCAAAATGCTCATCAATCAACGTCGATTGCTTCCTCAGGCTACTCTGAAAGAAGAGGTATTAAATGCCAAATGCTAATCCATGGACCTCGACTGCTTCTTCAGGCTTTTTCTTCCTCATTAGGAAAATTGAATTTATTTCTCACGCTTGAGAGATGATTTAAGGGCTGCAATATAAACTGGCACAACAATAAAAATAATTTACGGAAAGATGCTGAAATGATTATGGAAAGATTTCGGATCGATGGCTTCGATGACACGCATCTAAATTAAGTGAATCGATCTGCTGGCCATAAGTTCTCTACAATCCCCGTTGATTATAAATTCAATCAATTATTCTCTGCACTGCACTCATCTGGTTAATCGACGATGAATTTTGTTTCTCCAAATTAGGAAAACATGGATTGCTAATAGATAAAACACACAACACAACAATCTCAATATTATTTCATTGAAGAAATCATTACATATATATCAGAAGAGTAGGTTTAAGAGACTCCGATATAAACGGATCTGAACTGTCCGTGAATCTACTTGTAACAACATTACTTGATTTTCTCCATTATTCTCTAACACTCCCCCTTAATGGAGAAATGGATTTTCTACCACACCTTTAATGCTTACATTACAAATTACAATACAACACAAAAGATTACAACACTAGAACT
>JASDQU010108794.1:145091-158056 GCA_032191745.1 Picea mariana
GTCTTTTGCCATGAGTGTCAGCTCCTGTAATAGAAAGAATTCTTTTGCCATCAGTGTCGAGTCCAGGCTCCACTGCTCCAGCCTCCCGAACGGCGAAGACGGATCTAGAGAAAAAATTTCAATAATGAATTAAACAGGAGACTAGGTAGTACCGTAGTAGCCTGTAGGTAGTAGTCTGATCAGAATTTATGAATTAATGTTTATTGTGGTGAGTCTGGTGACACGCAAGCACGGGTCGCTGGTTCATTTATTTCATACAACTGCTTCGACGGTTCAAACAGGACACCTGGGCACGTATTCAAATTTCAATCTATGAACAGTGAGCGGCCGCCGGCGAGCCTGTCCTGGAAACCTGAATGTAGTAAATGTATGCATAATGCAATTCTTTAGAGACTTTAGATTCGACTGCAACACAATCGGGGAAGCTCCCGTGTCCCGTCGCCTCCGACTCCCGAGTTTAATCGATCGTTGTCCTGTTGGCGACTTAATATCCCAAGCCTGTGTACCTACTAGAGATTTTGATGGGCATTGGAGACAGTTACACGTCAAACTGACAGGTAGACAATTCTCATACCAGTCAGTGATGACGTGTAAATTTTATTGCCCACTGTCAAATACGGGCTAAGAGGTAAAAAACGAGCTACAGCCCGTCAAATTCCAGGCCTGCTTCCAGTGACAGATATTTCAGTACAGAAATCAAATTAATACCAGGCGATTCATTCGGGACAGTCACTGCCTTCTATGTCAGTAAACTTATTTTGATCATTATGCTTTTGCTATTGCTTATGATTGATTATTTGTATCAGCAATAATTAATTTATTTTCCCTTGTGACCTTGTTTAAATATTTACAACTTTCTACCCAACAAACCTCTAGGCACGAGGTGGACTTTGAGTTTCTGGGGAACAAACGCGGAAAACCTCATTATCTCCACACTAACGTCTTAGTCAACGGTGTTGGTAACCGGGAGAGACGAATCAGGGTTTGGTTCGATCCCACTGCAGACTTCCACAACTATTCTCTTCTTTGGAACCGCCACCATATCCTGTATGTTCCATCTTTCTGGCCGCCTCCATATAAAACTCAGATTTGTTGACCTATATTGTAGTCGCCAGGTTATTATTTATTAATCCTCGTGGAACCTTGTTTTTCTGGCACGCAAGTTCATGGTGGCTGGAGTCGTTGTGAGAGTCTTTAAAAACTCTAAGAAGACTTTGGGAATCTCTTACCCGTCATCGAAGCCTATGCAAGTTATTGCGAGTCTTTGGAATGGTGAAAACTGGGCGACCATTGGAGGAAGGTCAAAGATAAACTGAAAGCAGTGCCCTTTGATAGCCACTTTCGAAAGCTTTGCTATTGAAGGACACAAGTGCTAGGGAGATTCTCAGTCCTCTTCTTTTTGTCCATCCTCTCCTTTAAAGTGGTGGGAGGATTTAGGCAGCAAAGGATTGAGTGCAGAACAAATGAGGCAGCTGAGATGGGTGAGGAGAAACTATATGGCTTATGACTATTGCACGGACAAAACCAGATTTCCCAAACCTCCCCCTGAATGTGTATTGAATACAATCTGAATTGATTGTACTCAACGACAACAGTAAGAACGGACGCAGGATAGAAATACATGGAGGCTTAAGCTAAAACCCAAACGTTTTGAACCTTTGTCCGAAACCGTTTTTCTTGTCCAGACTCCGATCGTCGATCATGTCAGAGCCCCTCCACTCGCCCAAACGTTATTACCGTGACACAAACCTCTGTCGTCCACGAAATATGAGCAATCCCAACGCTCGATGTCAATGAGATGTAATGCATGGCATAGTTAGCCATCCAACTGCCATGCCATGCGCTATGGAATGGATCCATGCATATCCATTGAAAAATTTGGACTTGTAAAGAGGCGGGCTCCAAAGGCTAGTTGAAATTTGAATCAACGATTGGTATCTTGCTCAAGGTCGATAGCAAGCTGTGATTGGGTTTTAGCTTACGCCTTGTCTTCCAGACCCCTTTGATACGTCTCCAACTTGAACATTCACTGTAAATGATGAGCCCCAACTCGTCGACTTCGTTATAGCTCTCGGCGTGCTTTGAAACATGGGCGAGTAGCAGTGATTACTGCTAAACATTCATTGCATGAGGGGAGGTAACCATTCATTGTATGAACAAGAGACTCACAACTGCATTTCACTCGTCAATTTCACTCCTCATATTTATCATCTGATTATCTGTGTATCCCTGCATTCATAATAATGGCACACACACTCACTTCCACCTCCATCTCCACCTCCACCTCTACATCTGCCCACAACAATTACAACTAAAATGTTTCTCTAAATCATCACGACACAGATGTTAAAAAACTTTCGCCTGCCATCTCTACCGCCGTCTTCTTTCCTATGGATTTATTGTCTTTCTCGACCAGCGGGAAATGCAGCGGGGAGAAAAAATAAACCCTCAAATAGAAAGAGCTGTAGAAACAACCTCTGTTCACGTGGCTATTTTTTCTCTTGGATAGACGGAATCGAGTCTCGACGAGCTCGTTCTAATGTTGAAGACGTATTATTCCGGTATTTTACAATGTTTAGCCTTCCGATCTACGATGGATACACAACGACAAATACATCGATGGCCTATGTGTTCAAGCCTTGAGATTCTGCTGCTGGACGAGGAGCGATAAAGTGTATACTGAAGCGGCTTCTGATTCGTGAAAAAAAAGGGAGATATGATGAGGAAATACTTGCGGCTTGAAGAAAAGCATTGTCTGATATTTCATCTCGAAGCGGTTTCGAGCTGGAGGCCTATAATGGGTTCGAACTCTATCTTTAATTCTCTGTATAAGCGTAACTGTACTAATAAACAAAGCTTTAAATACTTATGTTGTGCTTGTTCTTTTGCAAATAACCAGTGACGAAGGCAAGCTCGTGGACGAGGTAGCGCTACAAGTGCCAAAAAAGGTTACAAAATCACCATTGCATGTGGCCAAGCATCCAACTGGATTGGATGAAAAACTACAAGATTTTGAAAGAACGGTGTCATTGGAGGAGCAACAATATAGAGGGAGGGGGAACTGTCCTTTGGAGATTATGGTCTTTGGTGGGGTGGGGAAAACCACCCTGGCAAAAGAATTCTTCAATAGAAAAAGATCGCATTACCAGCGCTCCTGTTTTTTTTGGATGCATTATTTTTCCCCGTGAATGACGTCCTTCCTTCTCGTGGTTTAATTTTAGTTACGTCTCGGGATAAGGGTGTTCTTAGAAAATCTACAGGGATCTAAGAGTCATCCATTTACAATATGACAGGTCTGAGCTGGAAATCTTCTAGAGATCTATTTTGCTCGCATGCCTTTCACCAACATGTGGGATATGAAGAATTAGTTAGCAAGTTTTTGTTCGCGTGCCAAGGATTGCCCTTATCTCTCAAAGTGATTGGGGCACTACTTCATTCGGAAAGCCCCGAGTATTGGGAAGACCAATTGCACAAACTATCCCAAGTGCTTCCCATGGAAATACAAAATAGACTCAAGATTAGCTAATGACAGTGTTGATAAACAAGAAAAAGAAATATTCTTAGATATTGCATGTTTCTTTATAGGAATAAAGATGGATACAACCATAAAACTATGGTACGGATCTGGCTGGAAAGGATTGCTGGGTCTTGGGACGCTAGAGACCAATTGTCTTGTAACACTCGACCAAAAAACCGTATAAGAATGCACGATCACCTCCGAGATTTGGGAAGAGATTTGGTGGAGAAAGAACCCCCTGGATGTCCATGTCATCTTTGGCGCCCAACTGATAAACCTTTTTCGTAATGCGCCCACTCAATCCACGGTAGGTGTTTGAAGCTCTGGACATCATGTTGTGTTCTCAAAATTTATTCTTAGAGAATCGTGTATTTCAGGGTGTGATTTCTTTAGCTCGGCAAAGATGTCAATCTTGTTTCTAACCACTTTCCTGTAACAATTTAGGTGCGAGGATTTAGCGTGGTTCAATAAATATTTGGCGAATTGTTCCAAAGTACTGCGGAGTTTAGCAATAATATCGTTGATATCAGCGGGTTGCAGCTGCTGAGAGCTCCATGTCATCGTTTGGAAAGTTTATTCAAGGTGGTGATACACCCATATCTTTTATGGCTTTGCTGTGAGATATTTTTAGACTCCTCCCTACCTTCGTGGATTCAAATAAATAATTCAGACTCTTCCCTACCTTCGTGGATTCCAATAAAGAATCTAAGAGTCTTAGAACTGGTAGATCAAGATTACCTGTTGGGTATACAGGAATCCGGATACCGATCTTGGGAACTTTGTGGAACAATGAAAGTGATGTACATGTAAAATTATTTCTCAATTTAATAAAAAGTATCAGCCTACGCTAAAACCCAAGCGTTTTGAACCTTTTATGACTCCCGCGAATTATTGATTCCAACGGGTAGATTATTCGGTCGACAGCGTCAATAATCCGATACCTCCACTCATCCAAAACGTCGTGACCCAAACTGTTGTTACCTTGTTTCACCTCTGCCATTCCTCAAAAAGTGAGCAATCATAGCAACTAATGTGACAATCATATGAGGTAATGCATGCCATAGTTAACCATCCATGCATATGAATTTGAATTTGGTAAAAAGCGGGCTTGAAATTTGAATTTGAATTACCAAGCGGGCTTGAAATTTGAATTTGAATAATAATCCCTACAATTGGCAGCCTCCTCCGGCCCTGGGAATCGATGTCGGGTCGATTGAAAATGTAAGTGTCAAGGAAGGACACTAGAAGGAATCAAGCAGGAGGGAGCAACAGAACCAACGATGAAGACCTTCCTTGAGATTTGTGGGCATGGCGTAAATATGGTTAAAATACAATCAAAGGCTCTTTGTATCTGAGGTATAGTTGTTAAAATCTTTCAATTTATTTCAGAGACTTTGAACTAAAGAAAAATCCTCTCAACGTGCAATGGTGTAGTCATAATTCCTCCCTGTGATTCTCCGTTTGGTTATGTTATTGGAATGTGATAGAACTCCTTTTTTTTTTTTTTTAATTCTCTTCTTCTGCTCATTATCCATGATTATTTTCCATTCATGAATCTCTCAACCCCATGAATGAATCTGTGATGCACTTTCAATTTTTTAGTAGCGTACTTGTGAATGGATGGTGCGGGGACTCCATTATCGTTGTAGACTTTGTGTAATAGTAAACAAATTTTGTCAGATCAAATATTGTCAAATTTGTTACAGATTTTTATCAATCTATTATGGGGTGTATTGATAAATATTGTTGCAAAATTTTAAAGAATAGGTGAAATTTTGGCAACAACCAGGCAATGGTGTTTTACTAATAGAATGATTATTCGCTTATAAGATTTTTTTATTTTTTATTTTTTGAAGTAAGATAAACCTATGTTATGAGTATATATTCTGATAGTCCATGTTATGACATCTTGGTATGGCTTTTACCATTATAAAATATCCCTAAAAATGTAATCCTCATGTTACGATGATGTTCCATTGAATATTAAACCTTTTAGGTAGTAATCTAGTGGTCGTTAGATGTATATGCTTCTTTTCTCGACCATCCTCTTCTCTTGTTTTATAGGCCTATGTTGTTACATCATAAAACTACTTTTATAGCCAAAAAAATATCCTCTTCATCTTTTGGACAACTCACAAGAATGCGCTGGAAGGATCCACCAGGAAAGAAGAGAAATTGAATACATCCGAGAAAGATAATTCAGATCAAATCTCTGAGAATTCTAGATTAGTCAAAGATCAATTAAAAAATATCATTTTACAACCATGTTTTCAAGCCCATGTCCAAAGGTTTTTGTTTATGGGGTCTGAGTATGCCCAAAGGATATTGGGTTTCTCAAAACCTAAGAATCTCAAATAAATGGAAGAAAGAGAAACCAAGAAATTTTGTATTTTTATTATTTCTCATTTTAGTTTATTGAAGTAAGTATATATATTCACTTTTCAATCTCCTTCCACACCCTTTGTGTAGCGTGATTGTTGGCTCACCATGATATCTTACAACAATGATATGTTTTTTTGGATGCATTTTCTCATGATCCGATCATAATTATCGGCATATTGAGGACAATTAATCTCTTTCTGTTTAAATGCCACCAGATAGATCGATGATGAACATTACATCATATTTAATAGAATGTGGTACTTACTGATTATCTGCCTTGCAAGATGCAACTATATATACAATTGATTTAATAAACCGATATCTTATTCATTACATAAGTAACGCATATTGAGGTATTTTTCAATTCAAAACAATCGATAGCTTGTTATGCTGCTCTTTCTCACAACCTCGTCTCCTCTCCTATCAAGTCATTCGTCGGTGTTACGAATGAATGAAGAGTGCCTTTCGACGCAAGTGTTGGGATTTTATTATTTTTCTGTGAATGATATCAACGTTGAGACGGGGCTCAACTTGGCTCTTTAGTTTCTTCATAATGTGTTAGGTAAACATTTCAAATAATCGAATTGTAACTTGGCTTCAAAGGACTCCACGTGACATTCAACCGTGTATTTCTATGACAATGAAATGTCGAGCAAATTTAAGAAAAGATAAAGTTGTATGGAAAGATTTTTCTACGTCTCATTGTCTTAAAAGTAAGAACGAGGCTTCCAAAAAGACAACAACTACATGACGATCTTGTTTTTTGGTTTTAATACGAGTCAATTAAACATTTGCAATGACGAATTGGCCATGAGTTTGTTAATTAAAGTTTCAGGCAATGTATATGGTCATCAATATTGGGAAATATGTTATTACCGTGAGACACAAGGTATGATTCCCATTCATGTTTACTGACAACCAATTTGGTTATATAATCACATGTAATAATAAATCATGGCCCATCCACCATTTATTAAAAGAATCAACAGGAATTGGCAATGTCCCCTTTATCTCTTTGTTTAGGTTTGGGTTCAAATTGATAGAGGTGATTTACAAAGCCTCATGTATATAGTTTAACTTTGCTAATATATAGAAGTTGATTTTAAAGATCAAGTGTATCTATTGATGTGAGAGCATCATCCTTTAATCGAATACTAACATTGTCACTCCTTAAAGTGTTATCATACCTTATTGATCCTCTTTGGCATATTCTTTTTTTTTTATTATTAATAACCTTTAAGACTTAATAGGAATTGCCAATGTCTCTTTCATCTCTTTGTTTAGGTTTGGGTTCAAACTGATAGAGTTGGTTGACACAACATTATGTATATTAGTTTATTTTAAGGAGCAATTCTATATCTTGATGTGAGAGCATGATCCTTAAATCCAATACTAACATTGTCCATGTTGGGTATGTGTTATATTTTTTGCACGAGTAGTAGTGTCTGAGCGTATGCGCTGGGCGTGCAAGGGGTGTAGAGGGGCGGAGCTCTCCGCATGGGGGTCCGGGGGTAGTGCCCCTGGAAAAAAAAATTCTGACTTGGGAAACCTAACACATACCTCGGGAAACGTGTCATGTATTTAGGTGGTTTTTTCGGCACATGGCTTTTGCCGATGGTTTTCTATTTTTGGTTAAGGAATTAGGGTTTTGGACTAATCCAGGTCATCGGGTTAGGGTTTTGGATGCTGCTGGCTCCTATATATATATTGTATTGTAAACAATGTAACACTATGAATGAATATAATATATGTTGGTTTTCCCGGTTTGGGTTTTCAGGGGAAAAATCTCTGTGTAATGTTTGTATTTGCCACTGTGTATTTTCCGTTCTTTTCTGAATATCTGTTTACAATAGACATTGTACAAGGTTAGAATTTACAGCTCACTCCCTAAGTGTCATCATACCTTATGGATCCTCTTTGGAATATTCCCTTTTCTTTTCACTAATAAACTCCTCTTAATACTCTATGTTTGGGCTTTTGTATAATACTTTCTTGCAAAGAGGTTTTTTTCTCTTGACAACTCTATGCTAACATTTTTTTTTAAGTATTTAGGGGAAGATGGAGAAAATGCATTTATTCCATTGGTTAAGAGAAGTGGAGTGCTTTCTACCTAACACCATGGCATTTGTAATTGAGCAAGTGTAGAAACTCCATGTTTTAAGGAGGTTTGATAAGTTGATTCACAAATAGATTAAGTTCACATGCTTCCTTATTCATGCTTACAATGTTCATTTGAGCATGAAACATCCATTCTGGTATGGGAGTGTAGAAAATCTATCATTAGATGTGATGTAGCCTACATTAAAACATGTGATATATATCTCTGTGTGTGTGTGTGTGTGTGTGTGGTAATTCTCTTAGTTATTAACAATCATACTTCTTGAACTCACGGGAGAAACCACAACTACATTTGGGGTTTCAAAGTGATGATTTTTTCTTATGTGTACAAGTGACATTTCAAGGTGAACATTCATTTCTCTATTAAAATCACTTATGTTTATTGGCAAGTTTTCACATTTGCAAACATCTATTTAGAGAAGTTTTTAGAAATGTTGCTTCAACAATGTTTTAGTTGATATAGGAATTATCTCTTTATAATTTTATTTTATTGGACATATGATTTAAAGTGTCATAATTGTGATGTAAGTCATATCATTGCTTTCAAAATGTTTATGTTGGATGGAGATTTTTGAAAGAAAAGATGAGTCTCTTAAACATTCAACAATTAAGTGTCATTAAAATTCAGTAACATCATTTTTGTGATATTACATAAGAACTTAAAAAAAAGATGAATGATGTGTAAATTGATTACACCTAGCCCCTAAGCCCTTATTGAAATTAGTCTTTATATTTTAATTATCATTTATACGTTACACTTAATCTTTTTCCTATCTCATTATAATGAATTATAATGTACCCGAGGTCATAGCTCATTGAGTCATAGTTCTAGAGGTCATATTTTCATAGGTCAAAGTTCCACAGGTCATAGTTCATGAGGTCAAAGTACCATAGGTCATAGTTCCACATGTCATGGTTCCAGAGGTCATAGTTCCTTGGGTCATAGTTCCATAGATCATAGTTACACAAATCAAAGTTATTGAGGTCATAGTTCCATAGTTCAAAGTTCCATAGGTCATAGTTCCATGGGTCATAGTTCATGGGTCACAGTTTTAGAGTTCATAGTTCCTGGGTTGAAGTTCCAAAGAGCATAGTTCCATAGGTCATAGTTCCATAGGTGATAGTTATAGAGGTCATAGTTTCTGAGGTCATAGTTCCTAAGGTTATAGTTCTTGAGGTCACAGTTACCAAGTTCAAATTTCTAGAGGTCAAAGTCCCACAGGTCATATTTTTCAGGGTCATAGTAACAGAGGTCAAAGTTCCAGAGGTCATAGTTCCAGGAGCCATAGTTCCACGGGTCATAGTTCCAGAGGACATAGTTCTAGGAGTCATAGTTCCAAATTTCATAGTTCATGTGGTCATAGTTCCACAGATAATAATTATAGAGGTCCTGGGGTCATTCCATAGGCCATAGTTCCATAGTTCAAAGTTCCAAAGGGTGTAGTTCCATAGTTTTAGAAATTTGTGGATTATGATCGTGTGGCCTCGCCTCATAAACTATCATGTAAATACGATTCTTACAGTATCAATTTCCCTATTCAGACAAGCGTATGTCTATTTTGATGTCTAGATGATGGATTTATCATGGGATGGCATTGTCTCCTATTTTTTTCTGCCAATTTTTTAATGGTTTATATGTATTTTTAGTATGTCAAGTTCTTGACAATTTTTTGCCAAAAAAACCAGTTAACTCTTATGTTTTTGCTTTCCAGGTCATTGTCTAGTCCATGTTTTATGACTTTCTCTCAAATTGCTTACAGATCACTCTCTCAAACCACTTACAGATTGATTCAAAATTTGGCTACTCTAGGAGAGACATTAGATAAGTGTCCCAAACCACTGAAGAATATGTTTGGAAAGATTGAAAGTTATAAGATACAATTCGAACAACCCATTATGTCAAATAAGAAAATTAACATAATATTGAATCCTGCAGCAAGACGTGACCTATTGCCAAATGGATAAAAAACATGCATGCTTCATCCAAGTGATCGAACCTATGAGATGACTTAAAACCTATAAGTTGAATTATTGAGGGCAAGGAAGGGAAATCACAGTTCAACTCCCAACAACTTGTGGTTGAACAACATGTTTATAATTTCAATAGAATGAAAATACAATATAGTAAAAAATATTATGCAGATACGCCCTCTCCAACTATGACCACTGGAACTATGACCTATGGAACTACGCCCTCTAGAACTATGATATCTAGAACTATGCCCTGTAGAACTGTGACCTGTGTAACTGTGACCTGTGGAACTTTGATATGTGGAACTAAGCCCTCTAGAACTATGCCCTCTGGAACTATGACCTATGGAACTACACCCTCTAGAGGGCATAGTTACAGAGGTCATAGTTCCAGAAGTCATACTTCCAGAGGTTCTAGAGGGCGTAGTTTCACAGGTCATAGTTCTAGAGTGCGTAGTTCCACAGGGCATAGTTCCACAGGTCATATCTCCAAAGGGCGTAGTTCCACAGATCATATTTCCAGAGGGCATAGTTCCACAAGTCATAGTTCTACAGGGCATAGTTCTAGAGGTCATAGTTCCAGAGGGCATAGTTCCACAAGTCACAGTTCCAGAGGTCAAAGTTCCAGAGGTGACAGTTCCAGAGGGCGTAGTTCCAAAGGGCGTAGTTCCAGAGGTCATAGTTCTACAAGTCATAGTTCTACAGGGCGTAGTTCTAGAGGTCATAGTTCCAAAGGGCGTAGTTCCACAAGTCATAGTTCCAGAGTTCATAGTTCCAGAGGGTGTAGTTCCATAGGTCAAAGTTCCACACGTCATAGTTGCAGAGGGCATAGTTCCATAGGTCATAGTTCCACAGGTCATAGTTCCACAGGTCATAGTTCTACATGGCGTAGTTATAGAGGTCATAGTTCCAAAGGGCCTAGTTCCAAAATTCATAGTTCCACAGGTCATAGTTCCAGAGGTCAAAGTTTCAGAGAGCGTAGTTCCACATGTCATAGTTCTAGAGGGCGTAGTTCCATAGGCCATAGTTCCATAGGCCATAGTTCCACAGGTCATAGTTCTACAGGGCGTAGTTCCACAGGTCATAGTTCTAGAGCTCACAGTTCTGGAGGGCGTAGTTCCATAGGTCACAGTTCCACAAGTCATATTTCCAGAGGTCATAGATCTAGAGGGCATAGTTCCACATGTCATAGTTCCAGAGGGAGTAGTTCCACAGGTCATAGTTCCATAGATCACAGTTCCATAGGGTGTAGTTCTAGACGTCATAGTTCTAGAGGTCATAGTTCCAGAGGGCATAGTTCCATAGGTCATAGTTCCAGAGGGCATAATTCCACAGGTCACAGTTTCACAGGTCATAGTTCTACAGGGAGTAGTTCTATAGGTCATAGTTCCAGAGATCATAGTTCTAGAGGGCATAGTTCCACAAGTCACAATTCCACATGTCATAGTTCCAAAGGGCATAGTTCCACAGGTGATAGTTCTAGAGGGCGTAGTTCCACAGGTCATAGTTCTAGAGGGCATAGTTCCATAGGTCATAGTTCCATAGGGTGTAGTTCCACAGGTCATAGTTCCACAGGTCATATTTCTACAGGGCGTAGTTCTAGAGGGCATAGTTCTAGAGGGCGTAGTTCCACAGGTCATAGTTATAGAGGGTGTAGTTCGAGAGGGCATAGTTCCATAGGTCATACTTCCAGAGGGCATAGTTCCATGGGTCATAGTTCCAGAGGGCATAGTTCCATAGGTCAAAGTTCCACGGGTCATAGTTCCAGAGGGCGTAGTTCCACAAGTCATAGTTCCACATGTCACAGTTCCACAGGTCATAGTTATACATGGCATAGTTCTAGAGGTCATAGTTCCAGAGAGCGTAGTTCCACAAGTCACAGTTCCACAGGTCATAGCTCCAGAGGGTGTAGTTCCACAGGTCATAGTTCCAGAGGGTGTAGTTCCATAGGTAATAGTTCCAGAGGGCGTAGTTCTAGAGATCATAGTTCCATAGGGCATAGTTCCACAAGTCACAGTTCCACATGTCATAGTTCTAGAGGGTGTAGTTCTAGAGGGCGTAGTTCCACAGGTCATAGTTCTAGAGGGCGTAGTTCTAGAGGTCATAGTTCCAGAGGGCATAGTTCTAGAGGGCGTAGTTTGCAAGGGTGTAGTTCCATAGGTCATATTTCTGGAGGGCATATTTCCATAGGTCATAGTTCCAGAGGGCATAGTTCCATAGGTCATAGTTCTAGAGGGCGTAGTTCCAGAGGTCATAGTTCTAGAGGTCATAGTTCCAGAGGGCGTAGTTCCACGGGTCATAGTTCCACAGGTCATATTTCTAGAAATCATAGTTGCAAAGGGCGTAGTTCCAGTGTAACACACCCACGGTGGGTCGTAAAACTTTCGTTCCCCTTACGGGAACAAATCCACTCTCTATGATCTCTAATTTGGAAATTTGAGGGACTAGCCCCCTTTCTCTTTGACGACCATCGTATATGACCGTGGGTTATGACCAAGCGCCAATCACGTGATTGTGGGTGCGGACAAAGGTGGTTTGAGTCCAACTGTTTTTCTCTCCGCAATTCACCATGAGCCACCATGTGTCCCTTTCTCAATACTATGGTTCCGATTGCGGCCCACCCTATAATGTTTAAAGTCCGAGCACTTCTTATTCCCGCAATTCAACGTGACCTTTGATCTCACGATCTTGATGGTACTTGTGAACTGACGACTTAGATATGTCCTTTTTTAAATCAACGGATGTGGGTTGCTTTGGGACTTCGGCGTTCAAAGTTTTCAACTCTCAAACCTTTCTTTCTCTGCAGTGGCTATCTCTTGGAGTGGAATATTTGTTGACAGTTATCCCTTGCAAATAGACGGTTTAGATGGACTTCGACTCTCTGGCCTTCTGGATTCCTTGCTTAATACCTTCTCTTTATTATGGAGTGATTTCTCCTGGAGTGGCAGATTGTTTTCCACACGTCCTCTTCAAATCA